>WMED01006141.1:0-18767 GCA_019650415.1 Pipa parva | reverse complement strand
TAAACGTAGAGGATGCCCCCTTGTTATACTTACAGTTCTTGGTATAAATAGATTGTGAAAGAGATCTCTGTACTAACCTCTAATATATTTATACATAGTTATTACTGTAGGTCCCCCCTTAATCTTCTTTTTTCTAGACTAAACAAGCCCAGTTTTGATAATCTTTCTTGGTACTGTATATTGTTAATTCCTTTAATTATTTTAGTAGCCCACCAAAATCAACCACATCTTTCTTGTGCACTGGTGCCCAAAACTGCACACATTATTCCATGTGTGGTCTGACTAGTGCTTTGTAAAGAGGTATGCACCCCAATGTATTGAATGTCATCACATAGTCTGACCTATAAAGGAACACTCTGGACAAAATTGAAAAAAATGCATATGCTAATTTATATTAATTACTAACTTGTAGTAAATGCATTTTTTTCAATTTTGGATAAAAAGTACAATATCTTAATTGTAAAGATGTGCTGTCCAGCACTTCCTTGTTGCTGACTCCATCTTCTTCTGTGCCAGCGACCCTATGGCGTCTTGTTCATGCAGTCCATCTGAGGCATGTTCTCCTCTGCAGCCGCTCTCCCTGTGAAGCTCCACATCAGCATTTCCTAATAGTCACATGAGAGAGCATGCTTGTCATCAAGGGAGGACGCATTGATGATGTCACAGTCTCCCAGGGAGAGCGGCTGCAGAGGAGAATGCGCCTCAGATGGACTACCTGAACCAGACAACATAGAGTTACCTGCACAGAAAGAAGTTGGAGTCAGCAACAAGGAAGTACTGGACAGAACTTCTTTACAGGTAACAAAGTGTACTTTTTGTTCAAAATTGAAAAAAAAAATACATTTACTAAAAGTTAGTAATTAGTATAAATTAGCATATGCATGTTTTTTTTTCAATTTTTGGCTGGAGTGTTCCTTTAAATGCTGGTGATTCAAAAGCTGGTAATCTTATGCCTGGTTCATATTGAGAAACATTTTTACTGTTTTGATTGAGACTGCAGGGCATTTACATTTTTCCTTAATCAAGTTCTCTTATTCGACAACACACCAACATATTAGAAGCATTTGTAACAAAAAAACATAAAACACAAATTAGTGGGTATCTGGAAACATTTTGCAAGAGAGGATAACCAACATATGTTTGTCTAAGAGCGATAAAAAAAAAAAAAAAAGTTGATACTGAGGCATTTGCACACAATGGAACTTAATTTAAAACTACATAGTTAATATAGATCATGGCCGAATCAATTCAGCAAAAGTGGAATTTGTTCTGAATCTCCCTAAAAATACAATTCTGAACGAATTCGAACTCTAGAGTGATTCGGTGGAATCTGTTGGTGAAAACTATCAACTGTATTCAAGTTAGTATTTTCACAGTGCCATCTGTTGGTGAGAATATAAACTTTATTCAAATTAGTATTAATTTCCCAGTTTCACTCTCTTTGTGAGTATTTTTACTCTCCTGTATAAAATTGTGTCAGTTTCATATTATTGCCTGATAAAGATGCCTTAGGAGCCTCGAAAGCTTGCATTTCCCATCTACTCTGTTAACCAATAAAAGGCATCACCTATAATTTTTACTCTCCCAAAGCCTAATAATAAGGGACTTTATAGGCTACCTGAGTTTTTCCTCCCTGAAAGGCAGCCCAGCTCCTCCATGTGATTTTGTTCTGGTGCAGTAGCATAGCCTAAAAAGTTTAAGACTGAGGCATGATTATTGTTAATGGAATGTTTTTCACTGTAAGTGGCTTTTTAGCTGGGGTTATTCCTAATTATTTTCTTTGTGCTGGTAGCACTATGGAAATAATTGGGTTTTAAGTCATAGCCAGCATTCTTGCTGGTTATGATTTAAATAGCTACCTTGGTGGCATGGGGGTTCTAGGGACACCCATTAGATGGGGTTTATCTAGTAGGATGTCTCTCTTGCCTCCATTTATGCCTATGTGGCTGGCAATAGCCAATTTTTAGCGTGGTTCGTCACAAATTAATTCGGCCATATCTAATCATTTATAAAAATCTGTGCATATACATGATTGAAATAAGATCTAATTGTGCACGACAGTCAAGAATGCCTTCTTCTGCAGAAGTTAATCTGTTAGCAAAGGTCTTGACATATTACATTTGAAGACCACTCTGCAATGCACCTACATGCAGCATAAATCTATGGAATATATGTATGCATTTCAGTATCTTCTGCATTCTTTAAATAACTTAATATTTTGGATGGGACGGAAGCTAAATGAATATGCTGCGGCCGCATAATGTATTATATGACTGTTACCTTCATGTGCTAGTTTTCTCCTTAAAATGGTTTAATTGTAATGTGCTTTAGGCTGGGTAGAGATTGAAAGAAAAGAACTAATAGCTATCTAAACATTACATTTTAGAAGTCAAACAAGGTTTTAAATAGGACCTTTTGTTGTTTCTGAAAATCTGCTAATTGCAGACAAGGTTTAGTTGCATTAATGAGTGTTTTATAGTATTGTCTCTTACACCTTTAGCAAACCGCTTGTTCTTTTCCCTCACAAAGATTAATACGTTGTGGGATCTTAGGCTGATAAGTGGTTACATTCCATCCTTCCTTCAAATGCATACCTAAAAATATGGCATAATCCAGTCTGGTCCTTCCAACTACAACTACTCACTACTCTGTTTATGAGAGAGGAAAAGTAACTTGCCCAAAGACATTGTTTGTACTATGGTTCCTCAACACAATAAACCTGATGACCTGGCTTCTGTGTTGTTGCAGATTTTACTTACTGCTAACATTATGGCAATTATAATACAAACATAGGATAAGTGCACACAATAATACAATTGAGCTAAATTACAACAATAGTATCATGATGATACATCACTTAAAGTGCCAAGCAATGATTAAAAAAAAGAGGACAGAGGACCCTGGCCTAATGAGCTTACAATCTAAATGGGTGGGAGATTTCAACAGATATGCTAAAAGATGCAAACACAATCATGAAAACTGACATCATTTAAACTACATTTAAATTTATAGTAAATAGATTTAGGAATCTACAGTAAATTAAAGGTAAAGCATGCAATATAAATGAGATTAGTGGCTGTTCCTACCACTGACATAGTGCATTCTCTTTTCCTTATATGTCATTGACCTAGATATATAAAAACATGTCTGTATTTGCCTGTTATGCATAAGAATATTAATTACAGTGTTTTTTTATTTAATTTACAAGCATTTATTATTAAAGAATTATGGATATTTTTTGTATAAATGAAGTGCCCATTAGATTATTTAGTGACTGCAAAACTTAAATAGGTTTAATAAAGAAGCCCGACTACCGTTTACTCACTGTTTATCATAATAAAGCTTTTTTTTTTTTGGGAAATATAAGTGGAACTCACCACTAAATATAATTTTTCAATATCCTCTTAGTTTACTAATCCAAATAAAGTATAAAAGTATCACACCCTTAAACCATTGTAGCACTGTATGATACCTAAATGTTTCTTTAGAATTTTTACTGAGATTTTGAACCATGAATGAAAAGTCTTCTAATTAATAACTTAGCATGCGTGTAATAAATATGCTGCAGGAATTTCTCTTTCTTTCACCAGTGGGATTCAGGAGCAACTGATAGTCATAAGTTAACAAGCTAATATTTCATCCATGGATACCACTGTGGTAATGGCTAAATTTGCCAGTTGAGGGAATGAGCACATGTGCAGGCATTTGCCTGACACAACTTCTGCTGTCATGGCTTATTAAAACCAGTTTACATGTGCATGTCGAATTAAATGAATATGTATGTGACCTCTATCATAGGTATCACTCATTGGTCTCTAGCCTCCATGGCAGTGAAACAGCACCTCTCATTAGACACAGCTTGAGTTACAAGCATAGTGTGCTTCTATTGCTTAACAACATTAGATTTTATTTAGCTTTTGCTGGAATGCTGTTAATTTTAACAGTATAAAAATTTAATAAAGTCGAAAATATTGATATCACAATATTGAGAATTCAATTGAAACTTTTCAAATATCTTTATTTCTATGGAAAATCTATAATATCGATAATTTATTATGACAGAAAAATTCAATATTGGAAAAAAATTCAATATCGCAATATCAAAAATTCGATTGTGACTTTTTGATCATTCTCTAAATTTTTTAATGAAATTTTTCAGTGGAAAGGTTGAAAACAGCCTTTTCCACTTGAATAAATTTCACCCTTTAAATGTGATTATAAAGTTGGAGAAAATTCACAGCGCACACTAAGGGGGGTAATTCAGCAATGTGCAAAGTGAGCTCTGGATTCTTCGTATCACTTCGCACATTGCTGAATTACCCCCTAAATATTAAATAGGGTTTTATCGTGTGTAGTTTTTAAATATGTTACATAGTATAATGCTTTGTTAGCTATACATGTTTGTGGCTGTGTGGAAACAAATAACAAATATAACCTAACATAGTCTTGCTCCTGTTAGAATAATTTAATGTATAATTAATATCTGATTATTTTCTTTATGATCACATAAATAGAAATTAAAGCAGGACAAACAGGTTACACCATTAAAAAACATGGAAAGAATTGGGCTGGTTTGACAAAAGGAGATTCCTGCATTATAAATATACACAGAAAAAATATAATATAGAAATGTAAATTAATTACAACAGTTTTGATCAAATATAGACCTGTTATAACTTTTCTTAATACAGTAAAAGCAGTGGAAATATCATTCATTGTTTTCTTAGGAATAATTTTTGCTAGAGGCATAGGAAGAATTTACTTATTTTTAAATGAATTGTAATTATATCAAGAGCATGTTGAATTGGTGCAAGCTGATGTTTTATAAGATATTTCTTGGGATTCTCAATAATTACAAAACTGGGTCGCCTGCATAGTTGGCTAGTTACCATTATTGTGATGATGTTACTGTTAATACATATGTGATATGGCACAAACTGTAATTTTCGGGTAATATTAAACCTCTTTATGCTTCGTCACCATATGCAACTTGATACTATTTGTTAATATAACTAAGTAGTAATCTGTGATATAAATGTAGGTACTCAGGAACAAATAACTGCTTTATTAAATATTCCAAAATACTGTATGCATGGAAAGTAATGAGACGGTAGCTGTAAATTGAGGGGTAATAGCATAGCAATAGACGGATTTGTTGTAGAGAGGTAATCACAGTCTTAACATGTGTCATCCTCCCTAACGGAGTTAAATTATAACTTCGCTACTATCAGAACTACATAGTTAACAGTATATATGATTTATTTGGGAGCAAGTGAACAGCTTCCAGACAAATTCTACATTAATTCTATATGGTGTAATGAAAAATAATATCCTGCGCCAAATAAAAGTGAGACCTTTACAAGAAGTCAGTTCATAGTAATAAATAAATTCAAGTCAAGAGAATCAGATTTAGATATTGTGACATCATGATGTAAACTGGCTAAACATTCTCTGATATATATATATATATATATATATATATATATATATATATATATATATATAAAACTGTTATACAGAGTAATGCCACAATTTCTACCATATGTCTGTTTTAAGCAGGTGAGTTTTACTCATTGGCTTGGTTTGTTTGGTTCATGTTCTGTGTTGGGAATAAGAGTATCTTTTCTGATCAGAAGGGGCGTTATGTTTTTTAGTTCCAGGTTATAAGAATTGACAATTCCAAAACATTTTTTTTTGATATTTTGCTAAAACAAGTTCCTGTAAAAGTCTATTTTACAAATTTTCCAATAACTGTCACAGCTGGTGATTAAATCTTTTTTCTTCCAGCCTCAGAAGATGCCCATTACACTAGTGATTATCACAAGATTTCTTAGAATGACTTGTTATATATATTTATATTAGGCGATCATATCACGTCATAATAAACTTTTCTCAGATTTAGGTTTAATTTTTTTATGTCTCTCAATTTTGAGGTTGTCCATTTCTCCATATCATTCTTGTTTCCACTCTTTGAACCCTTTCCAGCTACATAATATTCTTTTCTTGTAATGGTGGCTAAAACTGTACTGCATGCTCAATGTGAAGCCATACCAATGAATAATTCAGTGGCAATTTTTTTCTTGAATCAATTCCTCTTCTAACTCTGGAAAGCACCTTGCTTGCTTTGAAAACTGCTGATTGGCATAGCATGCCATCATTTAGAGTACTTCCAGTTCCCTCTTCCCAAGTATTATTAAGTTAGTAATTTTTTGCCGACACATATATAACTTTATATTTGTTTACAATAAATCTCATTAACAAGCTTGTAACCTGCACTCTTCCACCATTTCACCTTATTTCACTACATAGATTTGTGTCATCTTCAGAAGCTCCAAATAAGGAATAAAAATTTATCATTTATATATAGGATGAACAGTAATGATCCTAAAACTTAGCTCTAAGATTTGACCATGGATGATTCAGAGTAACAGTTATTGACTATATCTCTCTGAAAATGTAAATTGCAAATTTACTTACAAAATGAAGTTTAGCAACATCCAAATATATTGTTTTCACAGCAACATTACTATCCAAGTTTCTACTTATATATAAGATTTGTTTGGCAACATTTGTATTTCAAATATTTCAGTTAAATATAATACGTTTCATAGCATTATAAAATATGTATATATACAGTAAAAATAAAATATATACATAGAAATAGTGCTAGTGCTCCATAAGGAAGGACTTCAGTTTGGTTTTAAAAGTGCAGAGGGAATGTTCCTTGCAAAGATAAAGGGGTATAGAATTCCAGATGTATGGGGCAGAAAGAGAGAAGGGTTTAAGATGAGAAAAGGCAGTAGTTGTGTGTGTCATGAAAAGCTGGTTGCTTTGGGAGGAGTGCAGTTGATGTCAAGGAATGTACAGGCATATGAGTGAGGAAATGTAGGGAGAAGCAAGTAAGTGAAGTGCCTTAAATGTCAGAAGAAGAACACTGTAAATGATTAATTTGTTTACAAGGAGCCAAAGAGCAGAGAGGCATTAGGAGAAAGGCTGCCCCTTCAGGGGAGAGAGGGATAGAATACTGACAGCAGAATTTATAATAGACTGGAGCAGGGAGAGGTGGGAAGCTGGAAGGCCAAATAGAAGAACATTGTAGTAGTCCAAGAGGGATAGGATGAGAGCATGCATGAGAGTGTTACCAGTAGCGTGAGAGAGAAAGAGGCGGATCTTGGTAATGTTGCAAAGGAAAAAATCAACAGGTTTTAGCAGTGGTGGAGATGTGTTTAGAGAAGAAAAGAGGAGAATCAAAGGTCACCCCAAGACAACGTACAAATGTTACAGGGTTGATGATCGCACCATCAACTAGAATAGAAAAGGTAGGAGTAGGTCCAGGTTTAGGTAGAAAAATAATCAATTCCATTTTAGGAAGATTTAATTTGATCTGTCGCTTGGCCATACATGAGGAGATTTCTAGGAGACAGCTGGAAATTTGATTCTGTAATTCAGGTGATAGCACAGGAGTAAATAAGCAAATTTGGGTATCATTGGCATTCAAGTGATACTAAAGACCAAATGAATTGATATCATCCAAGGAAAGAGTGTAAAGTGAGAACAGGAGGGGGTCAAGAACGGACCCTTGGGGCACCCCCACTCTATGCAGGACAGGAGAAGATGTGTCATTAGCATGGAAGACAAAAAAGGAATGATTAGAAAGATAGGAAGTCAGCCAAGAAGCAGCTTGATCATAGACACCAACCACATGGAGAATTTGAATAAGAAGGGAGTGATTGATAGTGTCAAATGCAGAGGAAAGATCTAGGAGAATTAGAACAGAAAAGTGACCCTTGGAGATCACTTGCAAGTTTGCACAGAGCAGTCTCTGTAGATTGCCCTGGGCAAAAACCAGACTGCAGAGAATCTAGAAGATGGTACACATGCAGATAGTAAAGCGGGTGCAGACAAGATGTTCTAGAAGTTTAGAAGCCAGAGGCGAGAGAGACAGGATGATAGTTAGCGATGCATGCATGGTCCAGTTTAGCTTTTTATAAGGATGGGTGAAATTAGTAGTAATTAGTACTTAGTAGTAAAATGAATAATAAATTATTTCACAATGACACCTTATCATCAAGAGTGGAATGCACATGTCTATAATAGCAATGATTATTAATCAGCAGAAAATTTACTTTAACATTTTGGGTTTTCTTATTTCCGACATTTTTGTCCCACCATGTTCTGTATATAAATGAAGAACACTTATAAGAAATTATGGTTCTTAGGAACCTTAATTTTTAGTTTGCTACACCTGCATATCTGTAAGTTTGAACACCTATTCTGCACTTATTATGGAAAATTTTTTCTTCTATTCTGTTACAGATAGAATGGAGAGATTTTTTAAATGATAATATTAACATAATACAGTATTGTTTTACAGTGCAATAAAACCCTTAAAAAATTACTTTTTATTTGAGGGTTGGGGGATAAAATACCTACTTTAGTCAATATCTATTTATGGGACATAATTCAATACTTATGTATTTTATTGATCATTATATTTACTGTAGACTACATTTTAGATTGCAATATGAATACTACATTTTTTTATATGATATATAATAGACAGATAATATAATTTCATTAAAGTATGAGTTATACTTCTATATATGTAAATGTAATTCCAGGTGATGACAATTGAATGAATGAGATTGTCTTGTTTATGGTCCTTCAAATGTAATGAATTCATTTGGATAAATTTGACACACATTCTGTAGCATCAAGTTACATGTTATGGTTTTAGAAAGAGAATCAGCGTCCTATGTTTCCAAAGGTCAGTTGACCATAGTTATTGTGTTATTCATAGCAGTTTATTTATGTGGCATTTAAAATCAGAGGCTTATTATAGGATTAATGTCCTTGCCAAGAGAAGCAACTGTAGTGCCCACAAAAATAAGTAGCACGTATATCATATATATTGTATTCATTTGATATAAATGGCTGTTGATAGTTACATTTAGCAAGTCATGGCTAATCATTATCATTTGCCTAGTTGAATATGACAGCAAGTGACATTTATGATACCTTCAAAGAAAAATCAGTTTCTAATTGTTAAAATGTACATAAATCTTTATCTGGTATATTTTATAGAAATATATACACAGTAGGTTTGTAATTGTTCCAGTGAATTCATATTTAATAAGGACAGTCTATTATAATTTTTCCAGGTTTTTCATTTTTGTGCAACTTTAGAAATCTGGGAAACAAAGACATAAGAAAACGACGGCATAGTATAGTTTTACACGGGGAACAAATCCTTATATAAATAAAATATAGCTAGAAAAGACTGATGTTTATCTAAAATATTAACACATCAAACATTCCTAAATTCTTAGAGGGTGAGGTTATCATTTAAGATCTGCAACAATTCATGTGTTCACCTTCCAAGTAAAAACTCTTTGTATTTTCAATATATTGAATGAGTTGGAATCTTTGTTTTCTTGGGTGTTATACATTAGCTTTCATACAACTTAGCACACTCGGAACCCATTCTAAAAAAGGCGTGTGGAGTATGTTAGGGTTTCGTAAAACATTAGATACAGTTCTATAGACAATGAAATAAAGGATGGCATAGTTTTTAGTATATTACAAATGGACAGCTCTTTCAGTTTCCACAACAATTTTTAGGCAATCTGTTGTCTCTGGTGAAGACTATCTCAAGATCTGCTATTGTTTTTAATGAGACAATTTATTGGCACATATATACCACAATATTATATTTTCCCTATATAACATCCTTCAGTTCCTATCAGTTTTGCCACTTCAGTCCATGCCAACTTTGTTCTCTCTCATAATATCGCTCTATAAAATACCCCTTCAAGATGAATTCACCTTAGCATATGTATATATGTATATTTTTATTTATAAAGCGGCACTAATTTACACAGCACTGTACAATAAAGCAATGCTATTATAGTGCAGATATGGGAAAGAGCTTAACATAGTACAAGTAAAGTAAATTACAAACATAAAATCATGACAATACATCGCCCTAAGTGGTTAAATGGAACAAGAGAATGGAAGCCCCTAATGGTTATAACCTAAATGACATTATATTTATCTACCTATGGGTCATTTTGCCTTTTCAAAACCATGCTGCTACTGGAATGGCAATTCACTTGGGTTATACCAGTATATAAAATATAATAAGCTAGATATGTTTAGAAGAAATGCGCTTAGAATCATTATATCATGTTGTGAATCTGAGTATTTTTTCAATAAAACTGGGTCCAAACTGAGGAACCCAACAGCATTTTGAACAGGTAATTGATGTGATTTAAGTATTACTGAGATTATCGTATGCAACAGGTGTGTTAAAAGGCAGAAGAATGACTGATTGGTTGATTTACTGTTTCACAGACCATAGCCAAACATGCTCAAATGAGCAGTGCAGTGGCTCAGCCTTGCAGCACTGGGTTCTAGGTTCAGTTCCACCCTGGACTTCATCTGCATGGAGTTTATATGTTCTCCCCGTATTTGTGTGGGTTTTCTCTGAGGACTCTAGATTTCTCCCACAGTCCAAGAAACACAGGTTAATTGTGTATGTGACTAAATAGGGAAATTAGATTGTAAGCGCCATAGGGGAAGTGAATGACAAATCTCTGTAAAGTGGACATGTAATATATCTGCGCTATATAAATACAATGAGGATTATAGCCATACAAATGTTTTTGTATCTGCCATAAAACAAGTAGTTATTAATAAAACAAATTACCACTGAAGAAAACTGATTTAGTTTTTAAACTGATTTACTTAAAAAAAAAAAGGCTTTGTTCCTGGTTGTGTTTGCCTATTGCTTCTTCATCATTTGACTAAGATACAAACTATCATTATAATAGAAAATATAGCCTGTCCAGGCTATGGAGCCACAAACAAGCCATTGTATTCATCTGTTTAGCCTGGTGAGCATTTTAGCAAAAACTAGAAAATGATATGTGAAATAGCAGTTTAATAAACAAAATAAAAACTGTACACTATCAGTTATAAAACACAGTGTTTTTGGATGTCTCAGAAATAAAATATGATTATTTGCTGATGATATTATCTCTTTAATAAGCTTTTGCTTAGTTTTTTCTGGCTTATTTTTTGTAACCCACACATATATGGATTGGTTGAAAAGTATGTTTTTGATCTTCTAACCCATTTTTTGCTCCATTATCAATTGAAAAATGGATTAAAAAAACGACACAAACCACAATTTCCAACCTTTTCGCCCCTTTTTTGGTGCAAAAAAACAAGCAAAAAGGTGAAAAAATAATTTCTGACTTTAGTAAATTTTGCCCAATTTAAATGAGCTGCAGTATTTAGCTATCCATACATGTGTGTGGGTTACAAAGGCTAAGCAGAGGCATATTACAGAGATATTATCATCAGCAACTCTTTTAAAAATAATCATATTTTCGCTCTTAGTCTGCTCCTTAATCAACATCTAGACATAGAAATGTTCTAGAATTTACACTAGAAAAACTTGCTATCAACACTGACATCTTATTGTTTAACTCAGGTTAATAGTACTGCTTTTTGATTATTCAGATGCATTACACAGAAACAATACTGTTTTGCCTAAGGATGATATTGTGTGGTGTAATTATATTTTCTCTTTAAATATTGAACAACTGTAGGGTGAGATTTGGGGTACTATCCACATGAGGCTTATAGTAATGAAACTGAGCTTGCAAGTGTAGTTTCTACAAATATGTTTAAGTTATCCTTTTTTTAAAAAAATAAAATTGACTAAGATTTATTCATTTTTTTAAGACCTTATAATCAGTATTTTCCAAAAATAATAATTTTTGGGAGAACAACATCAAAGTAATTTAGATAAAGATCTATGAAACATGAGCTTCACCAGATCTTGATATTACACTTCATATTTGATAATGAGGAAGAAGAACATCTCATTGCAATACACTATATAGTCTAACTGTATTGAAAAGGTCTCGTTTGCATTAAGCATAAGTATTACATGAGTGTTAAATATAACATTTAAATAATGACATCTTACAAGTTACATATTAGACCAGGTTCACACTGGCCTGTTTATGCTAGCGCATATACACTGCGCTTAAAAAAACAAAAACGTGTGCTGCTAAACCCTATAGCACTTACCTTCCTCTGGCCACTCCAGCATTGAACGCGAGCGCAAGTGCACCAAAAGGCTTTTTGTTGTGTATTTTCTCAGCGTATAGATGCGACACTAAGAATGACGCAGATAGGAGGAGTCATACGGCTCAATAAAAACTGATATTACTTACCTAGTTCATACGCTGGATCCGGAATGCTGTGTGTCGCATTTTGGCAGGCATATGATACGCTGCGCCCAAAATGCAACCACATAGGAAGTGATGTGAATGCAGAGGGAGCGTTCACATTGTTGCTGCTAAGTTCAAAAGAAAATACGCTTGGCGTATTTTTTTTTTTTTTTTTAACACTAGCGTATTATGCGATGAGCACAATACACTAGTGTGAACTTAGCCTTACTCCCAAGAACTCTTTAACAGAGTATCACATAAGGATCTTGATTCTACAGGGTTAATAGTGTAATTAATTACATATCATCTTATTGTGAGAAAAAAATGATCACCTTGAAAAACAGGGCAAAATCTTTTCTCTGAAAACTGATTAAAAACAAATTAGACAATGGGCCAGGTCAGTGTGATGGTTAATTAATGATAATGGAAATACAATTAGGCTAATGAGTTCCAATTACTGCATATAGATAAAGAACAGTATGGCATGTTCATAAATCTTCAACCTATGAATAATCAAATATAAATATTGGTGGCATAATACAAGTTATTTTACAAGGAATATATATCAGTGTATATATATATCTATATCTATATCCATCACTGATAAATACCTATAAAAAGCATTAGTTGAAGATTTATAAATACGTGACTGAGCAGATTTAGTATGTCTCGGAGCTAAGCAGTTGATTAGCTTGGCTTCTGTTTTAAGCTCCCAAGAAAATCTTACCATCTGTTTCTTTAAACCAGAACTTGCAAAAGATAAAAGATTGACTTTTAAAACAAATGCTCTTATTGTCTTTAAAATATCTGCTTTTTTTTTCTCCTCTAAGATAAGCCTGAAAATTGCAAACCTGGTTAAATACAAATTTCCTAATGTCTTTTTCAAAGTGCAGAGTATACGCTTTTTATCTTTTAATGCCATTTTCTTGCTGTAATCTTTTAAACATAGATTGCACAATTAGAACTGAATATTTCATTCATCAAGTACATATGCATTACTAATACACTGAGTGAAATGCGTGTGGCTTTGCTTGTAAATAGTCATAGAACTCAGTGGGGGTATTTACTAAGGTCTGTATTGCGTTTTTTGCCCGATTTCACCCTTTTTCCACCATTTTTTTGCCACATTTTCATTTTCCCTAATTCATATTAAAGCTGATTAAAATGTATCAATACTGGCAAATATTGATGTGTTAATACCACTAAACCTTATATTACTGTCAATGGAGCCCTATTTCGATCCATATCGATAATGCTGATCTTTCCACCAGGGACTTTTAACTGAATTTTAGTGCCCCATCTCCATAGGGAAAAATGGGTTTTTGTCACCATGAACCAGGTAAACAATTGTTAAAGTTAAAAAAACATTTAAAAGGTGATATTAATAATCATTTAAGCAGGGAAAAGATAGTCGCTTTTAGTGACTTGTAATATCTTTATAAATCACATTTAGACATGCATTATCCAGTAACAGGGGCATAGGCAGAACTTTCTGGTAAGATTACAGACATGGCAACATGAAGACAACATCCATTCAATATGTACAAATGGAGACGGTGATTAAGCTTTCTAGATGTAGCCAAGTTTAGTCTTCAGTGTAGCTTCATTTCTTTTAGGTGTGCCTCAGGTATAGTAAAAAGTGCAGACAAAATACACAGTCGTAAATTCAGTGCCAAATGCCCTAAGACAAGCCTAAGATTAGAGTCAGGACTAGTTATTTCAGTACCCAAGGTCAATATGCAACAATGAAGGCATATGTCCTGGTCGCTGCAGGGAACATGGCATTACCACCCAAGAGTAAAAAGAGTAGAAACTAACACACTGCAGAATCTATTTGGCCTAGAGCTTATAAACTAAACGGCAATGTCTGACATGGCAAATCTATCTAGGTTGCAGCCACCTGTAATGCATAAACCAATGAGACAAAGGATTAAAGGGCAGTGCAGTGGCTCAGTGGTTAGTATTGCTGTCTTGCAGCACTGGGTCCAGGGTTCAATTCTGGACTTCATCTGCATGGAATTTGTATGTTCTCCCCACACCTATGTGGGTTTCCTCCCACAATCCAAAAACATACAGTAAATCTGTCTATGTGTGAATGAATAGGGAAACTAGATTGAATAGGGAAACTTACAATCTAGTTAAGCTCCACGGGGCAGGAGTGAATGGTAAATCGCTGCGTAATATAGTCGTGATATATGAATAAATAACATATTCTCTCTAAAGTGCACCTAAACACTTGTGGTTGTGCTGTGCAAAGATTAGCAGCTGCAGTTCATATTTAGAGGAGAATTCACCATTCAGCGAAGTGAGCTCCGAATCCTTCGGCTCACTTCGCAAATGGTGTTATGTGCTCGTTGATATCCTGTGTGCAGGACATCAGTGAGCGCATAATACCATTTGCGGAGCGAGCTGAAGGCTTCGGAGCTCACTTCGCTGAATGGTGAATTCCCCCCTAAATTAGTCTTCCACCTGCTCCCCTTCATTTTATTTTTGGGGTAAAATTTCAAGGATGATTTATCCTCCTGATCCCCTCACCTACAACCCTATCCACTATATCTTTGTCATTGAAAATACCATCTTATAAAAAATGTATATACCTATTGTGAAGGGAAATGTACAAACTGGGGTTAGTGCAATAAAACTGAGAAAACTGTTTTGTATGTTTGCATCAATATTTTTACATATGTTTATATTTTATGTTAAAGAAAAAGGGTAAAAAAATAACAGTACAAACATGTTAGCAAATGCCTGGTCCAATGGCTTGTTTGTGAATATAAAGATTTACAATCCATTCATGATTTATACTTCATTATTATTCTATCCTACCATATATTAAAACAACCGAACAAAACGCTGTACAAGACTTATTAAATAACTTCTAATTAAAATAAACAAAAAACTGTTTGGGTTATAACAAATCATGTGCTTCTGCTATATAATAGAAGGATATTCATCTCAGATAAATTTTAACCTCATAAATACTATGCACTGACATCAGAATGTGCTGTTTGCTCCACCAGCTGCAGTCTCAAAATGCGGTGTTCAAATGGATGCAGATCCAAGCAGACCCGAAATGAAACGACCCTTTCAAGTTTTTCAGATCTATGCATTTATGTTGCAATGTACATTAGAAGGTCAAATCAGGTTTCGCTGGAGAAACTATTGATCCTTCATGGAGCCTGTGCAAGAATTGGGTGTGTAATATGATAATTTGGCTAAATTCAGGACAGGCTAAGTAGGAAGTCTATGGGAGAAATGTATTAAAATTGGAAACCTCTCTGGGTCTTTGTGAGTTTACTGAGAGAAATCTCACATTGTTCTCGCAAGATTTTTTTTTTAGATTTCGAGATCGTGTCTTAGATGTAATGGGTATTTCTAGTTAAGCATTTCCACTTAATCCATTTAGAAGGAAATATATACTAACCCCCATGCTGTAGGGGTGTAAACTCATCAACTTTGAAAATTCAAATTTATCAGAGAGGTAGTGGAACCCAACAAACTATTTGTACAAAAAGTAAGTTCTACAATGCTGAAGCACATCTCTCTAGCATGCATTATAGTTTACTGGTTCACAGCCCTGTAGCACAGAGAGTTTAAATATATATTTTATTCTAAATGAAAAAAGTGTAAAAGTTTCATTCTAAATTAAAAAAGAATCACTAACACACAGTGTTTAATCTCTTACTTAGCAGAGTTATATTTTAGAATGTTAGATTTTTTTTTATCAGGGCTGTCATCATAAATCACAGGGCCCTCACAACCTGACAACTGGGATCCCAACATGATTTTACACCCACATTCTCACTGAAAAAAATGGCCTGGTACATTGCTTAATGCCCCTTTAAATCATCAGTTTTATTGGACAATACTCTGAAGTCTACATATGTCTGTCTTTCTGAAACCTCTGGTTTGATGAGCTGGTGAACCCCTCACTGCAATACCTCCTGTAACCCACCTGTTGATGGCCCTGTTTTTGACAGTTATCTTGTATTTCTATTCATCTATTTTGCCTTAGTCCATAAGAATTGCACATTGAGCATGTCCTGAATCAGTAGCTAATTCAGTTGGCCAAAATTATATAGATGTGAGCCTCCAGTGAAAACTTTGAAGGCACAAAACACTAGTGCCAAAGGTGGCTTAGGAAGCCCCATGCATAATATATAGTATTACAAGCCTAAATCTATTTCATGCTTTTGTTTTGCTTTCAACAACAAATTCATGAAAACTAAAAATCTTCAGTCACGGTACAGTGTTTATGCGGCAAGATTACATTACGATCATAGAAAAATGGAAGATAATATTTCTTTATTGTTCATGCTTTTAAGACATGTCGGAATTAAAAAAGCTTTTTCAGATTCTGTATGTAACAGACAAGGAAACACATATTTTTTTATTATTAACATAATTTTATTCCATTGCGTATGCTGCAACATTATCTAAATTCTGCTGAAACTTTGCACTTGGTTCAGCCTTTCCAGGAGCAGGGGACAACAGGAAGCAAATAATTGACATAATACGATAAACACAAAGAACCAAAATGAATAAAAATATTTTATTTTGGCATAAATATAAAAGTAAAAAAAAAAAAAATGTTTTAGCTTTTAGTTCCCCTTAAAAAGTATATTATATTTCCCTTCACCGAAACAGATTGAAAACAAACAAAACAAAAAAATAAATAAATAAAACAAAAATATTCCTTAGTCAGTTTACCACAGAAAAGCAACTGAAATTATAGCTGTCACTTAAGCCGATTGGTGCACACGCTCAGCATTTTTTAAAATAAATATTTTTCTTATCCTGGGTTCATAAGTTCTCCCAATATATCACATGGTCCCTATTTATTACAGCTTTTCTTTAAATATCACCACTGACAAACAAAAGAAAAGCAAATGTTCTTAAATTTCCTGAAGGGCTGAAACATCAAGCCGGGTTTATTATTGTTTATGTCTCAGCTGTAGCTGTTCCAATGTCTGCTGTTCTGCTGTGCACTAGGGCTGGCAATGATGGATAACCATTATGGCAGCTTATTGGAAATGGCTTGATTTACAACCCGTTTTCTTGCCTTAGTCTAATAGCTTCATTTCTTCTTTTCCAGCACGTGATGACTTAACCAAGGTCATATCGCCCATGGCCTTTTGTTGCTAGTTTACAGATGACCACTGAGCCTGCGAGTCTGGAAAAAGAAGAAAAAAGAAAAAAAATCCAACCTCTACATTTTAATTTTATTTTTTATTTTCAGGCCTTGATAATGGCACTAGAATAGTAGATTAAATGTTGTCTTCTATTTGCTTTCTGTGCTTTGCCATACCAAGGCTTTCTTTATGATCCTCAGTGGAAAAGTCTATTACTCACATCTCCTTTAAATGACCAACATCAAATATATACAGCTCCCATTAAGGCACAAATCAATAAAAATGCCATTAAGATAGTAAAAGTTGCTGATATTAGTGAAGCCCCCAAACAAAATATTTGATTTTCTTTCAGGTTGTTAGTGAGATGGAATACAAACATATAGTAGAATGGAAAGAAGGCCTGTGCCTGTGGTCAATAATTTATCTCTGAGATTCATTCAGCTTCTCACCAAATATTTCCCTTCTGTCTATTGATTTCTCATGATTATTTGTCATAAGCTGTCCTGACTGAAGGAGAAAATGTGTCCTTTGTGCCCTAAGGGAGTCATATATGGACAGATGGAAAAGAATTTCATTAAACAAAAAAAAACAAAAAAAAAAACACCATACTTTTTAAAACTTTAACTGGAACTTTGCTTCTAGTTTTTCAAGGATTTTTAACTATTTGTAAAAAAAAACCACACACACACACAAAACAAGCACAACAGGATGGCACTGCTTTCCTTTTTTTCTAAGGAAAAAAAATGCAATAGATTTCTCTAGTAAGAGTTTCTTAAATTTGATGAACAGATTAGATCAAAGCTCAAAAAAAATCACTTGGAGTCAAAGAAGAAATATAGCTCATTTGTTCAAGGGGTGGGTCTTAAGGGGGAGGGGGGGCTAAATACTTACCGATAGGGTTTTTAGGTTCCATTACTGCCTCCTGCTCTCAGGGGGTTATTGACTAAAGTGAGAATTTGACTGTTGAAGTGAATTCTCATCACTTCGGGTGGCTATGCCCTGATTCTCTATTCCTTACTCACTAAACAGCAGATTCTCATAGTCAAGTTGCAATTGCAACAATACTAAAATCATGACCGTGACAATATTACCATAGTAAAGTCGCGACTGCTACAATATTCCCATAATGACAGTAGCCGTCTATTGGGTAGTGTTCGACTGTAGTTAGCTGGCGAATTCAAACCTTTATGTGACAATTTGGACTCTATTCGATAGCCCCCTCAACGTAAAGTCAATTACTTTTGCTCTGTGCACTGTTGTGAACCACCTCACTTCCTGTTCCTGCATGATTTTGCTGAATTGAACAAGCACAGTAGCAGAATATTACTCTAGGGGCACATTTACTAAAGTCGAATTGCTTATCCCTATAAAAACGAATTTGGTTAGCGCT
>WMED01006140.1:0-18768 GCA_019650415.1 Pipa parva | reverse complement strand
TGAATCGCTGGAAAAAAAATCGATACATTGATTACATCGATTAATCGTTACACCCCTAGTTGTGGCCCATCACTGTCTGTACCTTTGTACAGTGCTTAATGAATTAGTAACATACAGAAGACATTTGCTGAAGTGTCAAAAGGGATGTAAAGTTGAAACAATGTTTATATTGTTTCCTTATCTCAAAATAAATATATATTTTCTTTTAATTTTCCTGCTATTGCCTTTCAAATGAGAGGCTATTTGACAAAAGGGTGAATTCACCTCGCTACAATTTATAGTCACAAATTCACTTTTCATTATTGACTAAGCAGCAAACAGACTTGTCGAACAAGCAAACAGCGGCAATCACTGTCAGATGCATTCTGTGGTGTAGTCATTCATATAGAAATAAAAAATGGAGTTCTTTCATCAGTTCCCCAGTTCATCGCTCTGATGTAGTGAAAGTCAAATAGGTGAATTTTAACAGTACACCTAGTTAAATACGCTCTATTTGATACACTCCCGAACTTAGTCAATAGTGAATACCTGTGCATGCAATGCAAAGTGATGGGAAGTGCTCTGCAAGATTTTGACTAATTACAAGAATTGGTACTGTACACAATTTTCTAAAACTCATGAAACTATGTTTCAATATTTTCATGCAAATGGTTCACTATCTTATTACAGCAAGAATTACATCAAATGTATCACATACCTTCTAATCTCAATTGCGATGTATGCTAAATTTTTATATATTAAGATTTAAATGATTGTTATTATATTGTTACTGCTGAGCTGCTGTCAATCCCTCATTTAATAACATTTCACAGCTTTATTTGGATGGGCCTTTTGGAGAAGGGCATCAAGAATGGAATTCATTTGAGGTTTCTGTCTTAGTTGGAGGAGGTATCGGCGTTACCCCTTTTGCTTCAATCCTCAAAGATCTAGTCTTCAAGTCATCTATTAAATCAAGGATTCAATGCAAGAAAGTATGTTTATTCTATTTTAAGTTTTTTCTGCTTTACTAAAGAACATATTTGCACATTATTCTTTGTTATGAAAGAACAAGAGAAACATCTAGCTCTTCCTTTACAAAGTCATAAGATATTTTACCTGAAAGTGTAGGCAAAACTAATAGTGAAAACACCAGTTTTATACTTGTATAAGAAAAAAAAGTTTTATAAGAATGATAGCACGTGAAAACAATTGTTTGTTAGGATCGTTGGTTACGTGGAAACTAGCACAACATTGATGGAATATATTCTGGAAATTTATAATACATACCACCATTTGATATTAGTTAGTAGTCTTTGAAGTTGCCTGAAAAGTAAGCATATCATCTATACAGTTTCCAACCAGAAAAATCTTCAAATTCAGTTTTACATGGAACACCAACTAATAGGTAGCAAGCACTGGAACTGCTTAGAGAGTCACTATACCCTTTTTGTCATGAAGGTTCATAATACATGCTTGGGAAATTTAAAGTTAAATCTGATAGCTGTAAGCTCTTCGTTTTAATGAAAAATTATTTCTGTTAATAATACCTTTTTGCAATCTCTCCATTTTACACCATTTTAATCCAGCCCCTTTGACCTTGCTAGGTCCATTTGCTTATGTCCCACTGAATTTTAAGTTGAATGTGCTCCATCACGTGAGGGAGCACTGAACATTCTAATCAGCACAGTTAATAAATTGCGAAATGGAAAGGGGTACAGAGATGATGGGGGGTATTCACCATTCAGCGAAGTGAGCTCTGAATCCTTCGCCTCACTTTGCACATGGTGTTATACGCTCACTGATATCCTGCACGCGGACATCAGCAAGCGCTTTAAAGGGATTCCAGTCTTGGCGAGACCAAAAGAGTAGCCTTGCCGAGACGGGAATACCTTTAATGCGCTCTCTGATGTCCGCGTGCAGGACATCAGCGAGCACATAACACCATTTGCAAAGTGGGCCGAAGGATTCGGAGCTCACTTCGCTGAATGGTGAATTCCCCCTGATATATTGAAGGCATATTTGAAAATATAAGCAATATTTTTAACAGTTTCATTTTAGCATATTGTAGATGGTAGCATTTTAAGATAATTTTCAATTAGTGTTACATATTATGTTCATGGACAGCTTTGAGTCAAATTTATGGCTGTGTGCTCTTATATATTCAATACAGCCATAAAAGAAGAGAACAAATAAAACTGCAATTGTTTTTTATCTGTATCATAAATGTATTCATATTTCTACTTTTCAAAAAAATACAACAGGAAAGTCTCTTTCTTAAACAAATCCCATTATTCAGATGTTTATGAAAGCATCATTGCAAGTGTAATTAATAGCTAACTTTCCCAGTGCTTAAAATGACCTAGAATTATTACCTGAATGGCGGGAGTGAAAGGAATTCCAATAAAGCACAGTGGGAACTACAGTAGTTTCCCTTCACATAAGTGAACAGAGGACATAAAATGGGCTGTAAATGATCATTGCGTTTCCCATTTAGGTTTATTTCATATGGGTGACGCGGACTCAGCACCAATTTGAATGGTTGACGGACATCATTCGAAAAGTGGAGGAGAAAGATGAAACTGAGCTGCTTTCGGTCCACATATATATAACACAAATAGCTGAGAAGTTTGACTTCCGCACTGCCATGCTGGTAATTTATTTACACATTCTACTTGGACATAAAGTAGCACCAACAATTTGGATTTATGTTTGGAAACGGCAACTTTGCCATGGTTAATATGTCTTAAAACAGTGTAAAAGGTTGTATTTATGAAACAAAGCTAAAGTTTTATTTAGTAAAATTAGCATTATACAGAGATAACCCCTCTGTATTTCCATCATTCCAAACTTGGGTACAGACTTGTGGTTTGGAATGCAGCAAAAATCACAATTTGGGTTGTTATACCCATTGAAACCAAATATATGCTTTTTTTAGCTACAGTAGACCAATAGAAGTAAATGTCTTATTACTTCCTAGAGTTTACAACACCAGTACAAATGTACACCAATGTGTGTGGATTTCTCCAATGAAGAAAAGTAAATCAATTTATATAAAGTTAAAGACAATAATTGTAATTACTTGTCTACTAATGTGTTTACCTTTTTTATACTTAAGTACATCTGTGAACGGCACTTCCATAAACTACAAAATCAGAGTCTTCTAACGGGTCTGCGCTCAGTTACACATTTTGGAAGACCACCATTTGTGGGTTTCTTAAGTTCTCTCCAGGAGGTCCATCCAGAGGTTAGCATTTTGTTTTTACAAAGACTGATATACAGTATGGGATAAATATATGTTATACTGGATCTTGAAGGAGACAAATATAAGTAGTATAAAATGCTGATGATTTCTAGTGTTGGACTAGGGTTGAGCAGGCCAACTGGGAGGCCCCACCCCCTCGCCAGGTAGGAAGTCTGTAATGTTGGGCTGGCCTGCTGGATTGGCCCACTCAATGCCCCAGGGCCTGGAGAATGGGCCCGCTTGAGGCCTGGGCCCCACCAGGAATTTTCCCAGTGTACTGGCCAGTCTGACACTGTCTGATTCTAAATAGCTTAACTTCTTATTGTATTATACTGAAATATGAAGAGATAGCTGTGCTACAGAGATATCTTTATCACTGTTATTTTATTTGCTGTTGTACAATAACACAGACTGCACAGACAGAAAGCACAATGCAACTCAAAAAGAAACCTTTTGGCAGTTTTCAAATTGAAAATTTACATGCTGGAAAGAGTATGTAACCATTTATCTTAAAGAAATAGGCCAGTGTCCCGCGGGTTAACTGTCTATTTATCACTGTTAAGCAAATGTTTTTGCAATATATTTTTATTCACTTCTTTCCATCTCCTTTTCAGTTGATAAGCACTTTCTTTAAGACATTTTCTCTCTGTCAGCTACTTCCTCTTCAGCAGTTCAGTTTGGAATCTTAAGTCAGGGATTTGACTTTTCTGAATAACCGATCAGAAAAGTGCAGGTATGCACGCTCACAGAGCTGCCACCCACTGCCATTTTTATGACAGATTTGTTTCAGAGTTCTTAAGCCCGGGGATCAAGTCATTGGCATGAGATTTCACACCAATCTGCTGAAGAGGAAGTGTGTGAGAGAGGAAAAGATTCTTTAAAAAAAAAGTGGCTTCAAATGCAAAAATCAATAAGTATATAAGATATATTGCAAACATTTAGGGGGAATTCACCATTCAGCGAAGTGAGCTCCGAAGCCTTCGACTCACTTCGCAAATGGTATTATGCGCATGCTGATGTCCTGCACGCGGATATCAGCATGCGCTTTAAAGGGATTCCAGTCTCGGCGAGGCAACTCTTAGGGCCTCACCGAGACGGGAATACCTTTAATGCACATGCTGATGTCTGTGCACAGGACATCAGCATGTACATAATACCATTTGCGAAGTGAGCCGAAGGCTTCGGAGCTCACTACGCTGAATGGTGAATTCCCCCTTTTATTTATTAGTGGCAATTACAAGTCAAAAAGCTGATTGAGTTGCTTTAAAAAAAAACCCACACAACTGTGCAGATGATAATTTAGCTTTGAATAATGTTTTACACTGTTATTTTCAGTACAGAAACTGGTAAATGGTCTTTCATTAATAATTACTATTTATTCTCTTATTCCATTCATCTAAAGGTGAAGAAAATTGGAGTGTTTAGCTGTGGCCCGCCAGGAATGACAAAAAATGTAGAAAGCGCCTGTCAGAAGCTAAATAAAAAGGACGAGTCACTATTCGTACATCATTACGAAAACTTTTAAACACCAGCTTTTAAGCTTCTGTCAATCAAAACGGTCAAGAACAAATTCTCAGGAAAGAAAAGGGGAATTGTATATTGTACTGCATTTTTGTATAGCGTAGATATCATTGTCACTAACTGAATTCAGTCTAAGATGCATTATCACAGAATTCTTATTAGGTTTTTTTCTGATAAATTAAAAAAATATATTGTATTTATCTCTAAAAGCTAAATAAACTGCAATCAAATATTTTACAAGTCATGATGCATGGTTACTACTTTATTTGACTGATATATATACGTTAATAAAAACATACAAAAATATACTATTATATTGGCCTCTCTGAGGTACTTTATGAATGTGTCACAGGGAGCAATGGCAGTGGAATAGGGGCCCATTACTCAGAGACAAGAGAAAAATAAAGATAAAGCAATACTAATACAACATTCTACGTGTGTGTGTGTGTGTGTGTGTGTGTGTGTGTGTGTGTGTGTGAGTGTGTGCGCATGTATAATGGTGATGGCAAGTTAAATGCTAGTTGTATTTTCACTGAAATGGTTCAATTAGGAGCATATATTGTTTTATGGCATGCCATCTGACAGCAGTGATAAAAGTACTAGATGTCCTGGGTAGAAGGTTGGCATCAACAGAGCCATTGTTTGTGTAGGATATTCCCCATTATAGGGTGCGGTAGAACCAGGAAACTGGCCAGAAAGTAGTGAGTAAGTGGCCTAGCTCATGTGGAATGCACATGTAGATAGCTTATCAAATGCAATACTGCAGCATGTGGATTACACGTATCTGGTTGAAAAGGGATGATCTAGGAGTTTTACTAAGGTTTTCCTAGACTGATGAAAATTGCAGACTCAGAGCTAATATCCCTGCAGTGCTAGACTGTGCCAGCAGTGTTTAATACGTCTCCAAAAAGAAATAGAAAAAAAGACTTTGTGAAAGCTGAGATTTTAGCAGAACTCTGTATCTTGGTTTCTATAAAAGTATCCCATTATTGTTGTAAAATATGGCTCCCAAATGCTTTAGAACTTCAACTCCCAGAAAGCCTCAAGTTTGCAGCAATACATTTTCAAGAAATACAGCACACACACTCTGATACTTTGTGTGGGACTTTTACAATCTTTAAAGCACCATTGCAGCAGTAGATTTATAGCTTTATGCTATGTCCTAGTAGATTATATAGAATTAAACCATTTCCAGATACAAGGTCTAGACATTTGGGCATACTGTATGTACCAAAGATCTAGGAGAGGAAGCAGCTACCTGACCCATAGGAAGAATAGAGTCCAGAGATACCTCATATCACCAAAAACAAGTAACTGCAGAATTACTATGGTGGCAGGGGACCCTGTATAAAGATTTTTATGGGTCCCATACCAGTGTATGTATACAACTGAAATAAACTGTTGTATTGTCCACCCTCATGTCTGTGTTTAAAAAAGGAATTAGGCCACAGGGCGCAAAACGGTATTCCTAAACACAAAAAAGGTTTCCCCAGAAAGGAAATATGGCTCCATATAAAACATCACAAGTTTATAGATACTCCAGCACTACAAAGGGAAAACAGAGTAATGTGATGTGCAATCCAACTGATGCTAAATATACTGTACAACAGATTCATACAAGATAAAACCTTGTAGCGGTCTATAGTATGATCTGGACACCCCCACAATTTACTATAAACCCAATGCATCATAGAGGTGACATCTTTAAAATGATCTGCTATTATACGGTAATAGTCTAAGAGTAATGTCAGATGGGGTGACCTATTGAGGGCGGCAACTTCAATTTGCCCCCTGACTTTTTAATGAAAGAGGTAACCAGAACAAAATGCAATAATACACGTCATGTTTGGCCATCATTGCCCAATTGATGTATGTGCCATTTAGCATAATTTTCTCTGATTGAGGTAAAGACAGGATTAAACACTAGGCAATCAGCAGGGGACAATTCATTATGTACATTTTTAGAACCAGTTTGCTCTTTTCCATGACAATTTATTAGGAAAGGTAACTAAATTAGGGCAAAATACAGTGCACATTAGCATGCCCTGTTGATATTCTAATGCTCATGTTTTTACCAACAGTACCCTTGCATACATTTGAATACCATCTTATCATTATTGGGTGTACTGTAAGTGGTCTCTTAGGCCAAGCTGGTATTAAATTCACTTTTGTGACTGGCATATACTGTAGAGTGCATCACATGGATCAGAGAAACAGTCAAAAAACAGGATATTGAATTCATTTTTTTTACAGAATTTTATTTGATAGAAATTGTTGCATGTTTAGAGCCCATTTATACATGTTTATGGGTTTTGATCATTTTGGTCACATTTCAGCATTACTTTTATACCCAACCCTTTCTTTGTGGTTTCAAATGCCTCAAGAGCCTTTTCTAGTGGAAAACGGTGGGTGACCAAGGGAGCAACATTAACTCTCTTAGATGACAGCATAGATATAGCCATTGGCCACCTGTAACACAAAATAAATGACAATCATGCATGGGAATATTTTTACCATTGTCAAATATTATAGATTATAGCTACTAAAAATGCCTTCCCCGTCTCTTTCAACCCTGCTCTTGCAGGGAATGTGCACCCCCATTCCAGACTGCTTTTTAAATTGCTGGATA
The DNA here is from genome assembly GCA_019650415.1 of Pipa parva. Taxonomy (NCBI): domain Eukaryota; kingdom Metazoa; phylum Chordata; class Amphibia; order Anura; family Pipidae; genus Pipa; species Pipa parva. The sequence goes on along the minus strand of WMED01006140.1, from coordinate 11,398 downwards.
GAGCTATCCATAACAATACTTTCTCCAGAAAATAATGCTGCCAAGCTGCAACATAGATCTTTGTTTAGCATGGTGCTCCCTACCACTGCTCTCTCAACTAATCCTTGCAGATAATTTTGGGAAAGGAGTGGGGTCACTTACCCAAAAGGGCAATGGTGAAATAGATTAATAGTCACCCATTGAAATCAACATGCTGTGGTTTGCAAGTAGTAAACTGCCTAGCGAGTCTTTAAATTAAGTTTCCATTCAGTAAAGTGAAGATCACAACTTAGAGCAACAAAAGCCAAATGTTTAGGCAACAACCTAAACAATACTAACAATGCATGTCAGGAAAGTACTATTATGAGCGCAATAGACATTTTTTAAACCCTTATTTTACACACACTGTATTATATAGTGGATAATGTACCCTGTATTGTTGTTTTTTGTTCTGCCTATTTTGAAGATTTCTTTTTAACTGGTAAACGAGAAATCAAAACATGTGAGGCATATTTATGAAGGAGTAAAATATAAGTATCTCTATTATTATTCTGCAAGCATTTTACAAAACTTCTAATTTATCAGAAAATATCAGAATTCTAAATATGTATAAATCCTCATAGTTATGTTCCAGGCTCTAGTGAAAATCCTTCCAAGTACAGAGGAAAATGTTTGTTATAGCAGTTTGGGGGAAGCTCCATTTAGCATTGGTTTTGTAATGAAAAGTTCAATAAGTACGTGTGAATGGTGTCACACAGAATGCATGGTGCCTTAGGTCACACCGACTAACCAGTAATATCCATTTGTATAAATAACCACAGACCAAATTTGGCAGTAAATTGAAGTGCTGTACTCATAATTTCATGCAATGTGAAATTATTTCATGTTCCACATTTGAATATTAAACATACATCTTAGATAGAAATAAACCCCATGATCCCCCTGCCAATGTCCTTAATTACAAAAGAGACGCCCTTCCATCTGAGCTGCCTATAGGCAGTGGCTTCTTGTATCTATAGGGAATATGTAAAGTACTGATAATACAGAGGCACTCCCTAGGCCCATGAAACCTGAGAGCTCCCCCCTTACATTTCTCCAGCCCTGGCTTACCTCACATCAACTCTGCTGTAGTGCAGAGCTCTCTCCCCCTGCGCTCCCTGAACATGTCACTTACTGTGAGCAGGTCACAGTAAATGACATGCTTGTGGAGCTCTGGTGGAGGATGCACTGCACTACAGTAGAGCTGAGGTGAAACAGGGCTGAGGAAGGTGAGCGCCCCCCCCCCCCCACTCAGAAGCATAGGCAGTGCCCTACATAGCTGCCTATCCTGCCTACCCATCAGCCCGGCCCTGGTAAGCATACAGTTATACTTACGTATTGCAGTATCGAAATATTCCCTTGATATCCACCTCACGCACAGCTGCATTTACAATTGGAACATTAACCATAGCAGGGCCCAGACCAACTAGTATTAGAGTTCCACCAGAGCGAGTTGCCTTTAAAACAATTATAGAAATATTACAGCAGGTACAATTCAAGTACATTCAGCTAGTCATTAATTTAACTAAAATGTGCTAAATAGCAAACTGTTTCTACATAATGTTAACTAGACAACTGTCTTATTTACATCCATTTGTCATCTTTGTGCCTCTCTCTTGAAAAGCAGAAGTACAGAATGAATGCACTTTTACTGATATACAACTCTTCAGTTTCTCCAATTATGAAAAGTAAATGAATTGTCCATGTGAAGCACAGCTATTACAATATCTTCATTAAATGTCATTTTAATAGAAACCAACAGTCAAGCACCAAATTGGGTATAAAAGGCAATGAGTAGTATTAGTCTAATGAATGATTCACAGGGCAGAATTTCTTTGTTAATGCATTTTTAGAATGGTGGGTCCTACATTTTGCATTACAAAGAGATAAAACAGAATAGTAGATGTAATGTTGAATGATCATGTGTTATAAATCTTAACAACTGGGTTCTTGATCCAGGGAATTTTTTCCAATTGCCATATTTGGAGTCGGGAGTGAATTTTCTCCCTAAAAGAAGGATAATTGGCTTTTGCCTCATGGGTTTTTTGCCTTCCTCTGAATCAACACTTTAGATGGATTAGATGGACTGATATTTATCTATATCAATCTTTACCAATATTGATGATTTTTATCAGTCCTATTTCTAATGACTAATTATTTTAACCATGTGCAGTAAATGGTAAACTGTAATAATCCATCAAAAGAGTGGTAAGAATGAAATTAGTGATAATGTAAAATAATTTTGTACTTTAAGGCAGGGGACACACTAGCACATATGTGCATTCAACTTTTTTTAAAAGGCATGTTGCAAAATATACGCCAGCACATTTACACTGGTATATTTTTGGGACGCATTTTATATATAAGCAATAGGCACTTACGTGACGCTTTCATCCCTGTGGGACCGCTATTGTTCAGTTTTTATTGCAACTAATCCAGTTGAATTGTGTGCATTCATATGCTAGCTAAATGTGACATGAAGCATTCCGGCGCATGTTCCTCTCTATGAAACGCAAGTGTGACAGCGTATGTGTATTGTGCACTTTCAATTATTTTTTCGCTATGCGTATTTTTTCTTGATGCACTTTTTTTTTTTTTAAGAAAAGATGACAAGGATTTTAGGTGTACAAAATAAAAAAAATCAATGAACAATCTCTAGCTGGATACTGGTTATACAGTATACTGGCTATACAGCTAGAGACACTAGAAACAAAGATGGTCCTTGAAAAGATTTTTACGACCTTTTTGTCTGCCCAAAAGCTTCCGTGATTATGTTTATTACATATTAATTTCAGTGCGGCAGAAAATTTGTGATTATAGAACATAACTTTGCTTCTATATGGAAACAGCCGGACAGCACCGTCTAAACCAGACGTGTTTAAACATTTACTAATTTGCATTCGATAACAATTGCAGATCAGTTTCCTGGTATGAAAAAATATTTTCCTAAGAATTACGAGAGACTGAAGGTGAAGTGTAACTAGAAGCAAGCAAGGAAGCTTTGTTTTAAAGTCAATATAATAAAACAATGAATTTCCTTATTGACCATATATGGGGAAAGGGCCTGTAAATGCCACAGTTGTTTGTGCATCATACGTGTACAGTCTTATCTTTGAGTTGCCATTATTGATCGGTATGCTATTTGTTTTGTGTTTAATTTTTTTCTCTTTTATGGTTATAGCCATCTTTTATCCACTATGTCCATCAATTTCAGTGGAATGTTCACACTGAAGAAACGCCATAGGAAGCCCAATAATGAAAGATGGATGCAACCAGCAATGAAAAGGAATACAAAAAAAAACCACACACTAAAATTGGGAATTTAGTATCCCTAATGCCATATTCACAAACAATATATAAGAATAACTATCATGCCAATCAGAGATGCCATTTTGTTCATTCTGGATTTAGTGACCCTTTTAAGGTTTCTGAAAAAAAATATAGAAGCACTGACCAGTAGTAAACTTTACACATTTTTTTTTCCCACAGTGAAAAGAAAATCATAGGAAATGTGAGGAGGAATGAACATATCCCATATTTAAATACTTAAAAAAGCATTAATTAAATGTAAAACAAATATAAAAAGGAGTATTGCAATACTTGTTGATACATTTTTTATTGGGTTAACAGTCAGTTTAGACAGACAAGCTTTCAAGAGGCCTGTCCTCCCTTTCTCAAGTCTCAAGCAATACTGAATATAGAAATTATAAGTGAGTTACAAAGCCATTAAAACAGGCAAAAAGAAATGTATTATGGCTTTGTAACTCACTTCTACTTTCTATATATAGTATTGCTTGAAAATTGATAAGGGAGGATAGAAAACTTGTCTCTCTAAAACTGACTGTTAGTCCAATAAAAAAGGCATCACCAAGTATTGCAATATTCATTTTTTTATGCATCTGTAGACCACTCAATCCTAACTTTTATATATATATATACTGTATATATACTGTAGATATAAAATTATCATGAAAAACTGTGTGTTTGGTCCTATTCTGTCAGCAGGCATTTTACCACAAGTAATCTACTGTGGACCTTGTACCTGGGGTATTTTGAATGATTTTTATTTTTTCATGTTTTGCTGCACGGAGGTGTAGTTCATTTAGTAGAAGATATGAAAGAGAAGAGGGAATGAAAAAACAAATTTTATTAACACTTTACTTATTATAAAATAGAAGACAGTTTAAAGATGTGCTTGTCAACAATGGGGTAATGTATCTTTGCCAATACTGCTTGGCATATTTTTTTTCCAGTTGAGCTGTTAAATGTGGATACAGATGACGACATTTTCATTAGTTAGCAGTTAACTGTTAAATTTGAGCTACGGATGACTACGTGTGCATTAGGATGCAATAAGCAGCTCCCCATAGTTCTGGCCTAAATAAGTTACCAGACATTAGTATTATTTAAATGACTGGATCAGCAAATCCCCTTCGAGTTTGATTGTTGCACACTCAGTCAAAGATGATCAACCATATTGTTAATATAACATCTGAGGGTTGAGATTAAGTTTACCAATCTAGGAAGCAGAGTCTGAACAATTAAGTACATACAGTATATCACTGATACACTACCATCAAAATAATGCATCCTTGGTGGACAAAGCAGTTTACTACTTACATAGATTCCTGTTTGAATACAACTTTCAGCTCCGGTGCACTCAATAGTAATTTCAGGCATAACCCCTAATAATTCTTCAACCTTCTTTGCTATTTGCTTTGGGGTCTCAGTGGTAACTTGGAGAACAAAATCTGCCCCCACTTCTTTGGCTTTTTCCAACCTTGGTAATGACAAATCTGCCAAAAAACAGAAAAAAATGTCAATGAGAAATCATAAGAGTACTACTGTCATCAAAAATGACTCCACTATTTATAATCACATTGAATTGTCTACCTTTAAGTGTTGTGTTATTTCCCATTACATTTTTATATAAAAAAAGTTGCCTCTAAACCTACACAAACATGCATTTCATTGTAAATTAACTGTACTTGATTGTATATATGGTTAAAACTAACTTGTGATTCTTGAGACTAAGGGATTAAATTTACTAAAATCAAAAATTTATTCAACTTTTTGCCTGTTCTTCAGCAGTTTTTCTCGCAAAAATCAGACGAAAAGGTTGAAAGCTTTTCAACCTTTTTGCCCATTTTTCGGGCAAAAACCAGCTGAAAAACAGGCAAAAAATGGCCAAAAAAAATGGGGACAAAAATGGGCAAAAAGGTCAAAAAAAATATTTTCGGCTTTAGTAAATTTCGTCCGAATAATCTACCCAGTACAATTCAGATTCAAGATCAAGTCTGCTCTAAAATATGTAAGGTAAATTTCTTTCTACATCTGATAAAAGACAAATGTTTAGTTTCATTGCATTACATTATGTTTACATTTCATTTTACCATACATACATTCTCTCTTAAAGGAACAATGATCCTCAATAGTGAATATGCTCTATATTAGTGGTGGTGAACCTTTTTGGCACCAAGTGCAGGTGCTGATAAGTGACATCATCATGCCTGCGTCGGGGAAGGAGCATTCCCCAGCGAGCGTCTTTCAGTGTAGGCCACAATCTTAAGTGAAAACTGGCAGGTTGCGTCTGTGGCCCGCACTGAAAGACCGATTACTCGCAGGGAAAATCAGAAATACCAGTGGTGGTGACGGCACACATGCCATAGATTCTCCACCACTGCTCTATATCCATTTGTACATTCTACACTCTAATTCTGCAGTTCCACAGTTTCTGTTGGTTGATGGTTTTAGGCACTTTTCCTAAGCCCTTTATTTGGTTTACCAATCCATGTAGGGTTCTGCCCCATTGTGCATCCATTCACTGGTGGGAGGACCCCAGGAAAGAAGAAGGAGAGGTTAGGACTAGGTTGGGTAGAAATGAAGCTCACTTTAGAAGGGGAGCAGGAGGGTGTCCACTTTTACCAGGAGTCTTAGGGGGTAATTCACCAAAAGTGAACTTACCCTGCGATCGTTCACTTCAGTACGCATATCCTGTTATGCGCTCACTGATGTCCTGCATGCGGACATCAGCAAACACTTTAAAGGAAGTCCAGTCTCGGCAAAGCTCGCAAGGCTCTACTCGAGACCCCTTGCGAGACTGGAATCCCTTTAAAGCGTTCGCTGATGTCCGCATAACAGGATATGCGTACTGAAGCGAACGATCGTAGGGCAAGTTCGCTCTTTGGTGAATTACTCCCTTAGTGTGCTAATTAACTGGGTGACTGCACCAAGACTGAGCATCCAGTGCTGTAACAGCTGTGGGAAAAATTTGTTGAGCTTCAGGATGGAAGAATTGTTCTACAAGAGCCTCACAGAAAATGTGGATTCCTAAAGGGATGCTGCAAAGTCCTATACAGTAAAGTAAATCCTAGAAACTCCATTAAAGCATCAACAGAGATTAACGGCATCTCTAACTGATCAGTAAGCTGCATAAGTAAATGGTATTACATAACAAAAATCAGTTAGTCAGATTCGGAAAGAAAAATTTTCTAAGTACTATGTAGGAATAACTGACATTTTTAGGGGCGTTACTGATCAATTAACCTTCCAGCTTAAACAAAAGATAAGAGAATTTATATATATTGTAGTCTTTGAAAGCGAATGGTTAAGTATTTACAGAATACACATATGGATGATTAGTATATTTTGTAATCTTACCACTTATTACTACTTGAGCTGCTCCCATCATCTTCGCCACCAGAAGAGAAACCAGTCCAATGGGTCCTGTAATATAAAAAAATGTAGAGCTGTAACATACAGTATGAAGGTTATGGGGATCAATGGTGGTAATGTGGAATGCACAAGATCAGACCTGCACCACAGATAAACACTCTACTTCCGAGTGTCACACCAGCTCTCCTGCAAGCATGGATCCCCACAGAAAGAGGTTCAACAAGTGCTCCTTCCTCAAATGTAACATTATCTGGCAGCCTGAAATTACACAGACCATTGTAAGTTTTTTGCAAAAATGTATTATACATAGTAACATAGGCTGAACTGAATGGACTTGTGTCTTTTATCAGCCTTATAAACTATTTTCCTGCAATGTTGATCCAGAGGAAGGCAAAAAACCCATGAGGCAAGAGCCAATAATCCTCACATTAGGGAAAAAAGATCCTTCCCGACTCCAAATATGGAAATCAGAATAATTCCCTGGATCAAGGTCCCACCTTCAGTTATCTAGTACCCATAACTTATAATGTTCTTACACTGAAGGAAAGCATCCAAACCAGTTTTGAGCTCCTTAATGGATTTAACCATAACAACTTCTTCAGACAGAGAGTTCCATAACCTCACTGTTCTTACAGTAAAAAATCCCCTTCTATGTAGATGCATAAACTTTCTTTCTTCTAAACGTAGAGGATGCCCCCTTGTTATACTTACACTAACTACAAACTATTGAATACTATCTTGCCAGGATAATTCTAACATTCTGCATTTTTTTGCCTATTTACAGAAATCAGGCCAATGAACTATAATGCGCATCCCCAACTAGAGTACAGGGAAATGATATAAAAGGTTTGAATTGGAATTTAGCATATTGAGCAACACTGTTAAGAAGTCAACTTTTCTGTCTGGCATCATATTTATTGAAACTTAGAAGTATTCAGTGGAATGTTGCATTTATCAGTAACTATAAAGAAACTTAAAGGATTTAATGGAAGGGTTTAGCTTTACTCTGAAAGCAGTTTTCTTAAGAATAAAGTGCAGTGTCATAACAATAGTCTTTCATAGTGGTAGTGATTGCAACATGGCCTGAGACCCCAACAGTTGTGACCCCTATAGTAAGGCTGCATGTGACTAGCATCCTCCCAGATTGCTAAGTAAGTACATTTTTTTTGGGGAGCAGAAGGTGTGGGAAGGGGCACCCAGGGATCCTGTAGTTCTGCAACTAAATAAATAAGCTACAAGGCATAAAGTATTTATTCATTTACTATAAACATGTTACGCTTTTTCATTTATTGTGTCACAACAAGTGTGCCGCATGCTAACGTCTTCCAGAATAGATATTATAACAAAAAAATGTACTTATTTATCACAGTTACAAAAAGACACTCAGTCTTTAAGGTCTATAAGAACAGAAAATGTTTTACTTAAGGAAGAACCAAAACTCAGGTTAGAGTTGTAAGCAGGAGCATTTCTTCCTTGCAACTTGAATTTTTCCTGCAAATCTCCTTTCTACGTAATTGGCGATGTGGCCATTGATGGTTATTGAAGTAAAAATCTTTTTTTTCCATTTATTTTAAAATAACTTTACATCTGTGTCATACCCTCCCAACATACTGCCATTTTTAAAGTTACTAAATTTTGTTTTATCAGATGATCCCAGGCAGCTTGCAGCATAAGGAGTTATGAGGTTATTTAAATTTTAAGCTGCAAACAGGGAGATCCCCATTGTTGCTAGAGATTACAGTCCACTCTCACTGTTTTTCTGGATATAGACATTGAAATCTGACCACTTCTGCCAATGGATCATCTGCAGATTTGGTGACAATCATCCCTTTTGGCCAATATTAGCAAGTCAACAATTGATTAAATTATTGAAGCAGTAATATGTGGTCGGCAGATGGAAACATACATGTATGTATCATTTTATTTATAAAGGGCCACAAAGTTATGCAGCAGTGTACAGTTTAGCAATACAAATATAATAAAGAAATGAGGAAAGTGCTTAACATAGTACAAGTGAAGTAACTGACAATAACATTATGATGTACCACTGTATGTGACAGGCAGTGATTGAAACAAGAGGATGGAGGCTCCTCCCCCTGGAGCTTACAATCTAAATTCTAGAGTGTTGGTTATCAGAAGACCAGGTATACCGCTTTGCCATGAGAAAGTAAGCTCCCACAGCATGAGGGTTGGATATATTTATGTAAGATGCATATTGAATTTTTATTTCAAAGAATTAGCATAATGCCAAAATGGTCCTAAAAATGCTAATGTTGGAAAGCTTTTGCAGTGGTAAAAAATCCAGTTTTCATTAAAAAATAAAAATACTGGCTGTAACAATATGTGCAATAGTTTTTTGTAACTTAGATTATATATGATACTTTTATTAAATACATAAAATTTAGATAATTGAAGACAGGCCTAGTGATGCAATTAGTACCACACTGGGGTTGAGGATTTAAATCAGGGGTGAATCTGATTGGTTTGGAGGCAGGGTTGTTCAGGGTTAGGGGCATAATGTGGTGGGCATGGAGCAGAATGTGGCCGGAGAACCTCGGTTTACCCAAATTCATGGTATTTGCTTAGCAAACCCAGAGTCCCTGTATGAAACCAAGAAAGTTCCCAGGTCTGATGGTGTGAAGACAATTTGACTTCTAGATTTTCTAAAGGCAAAAAGCCCGGGAATGCTCCTATCTTGGATTTTTTAATAAATGTTAAAATAATGGCTGTGACTGTTTTTTTTTGGTTTGATTCCATAATTGGCGTAAAACACCTCAAAGACCAGCTTTTTCCATTTAACTTCAGCTTTCCAGCAGAACATCACTGAACTGGCACACTTGATACTTACTTATAGCAAAAATTAGCATTGTGTGTATAATATCTGCATAAATTCCCATCATCAGGAGGTGTGGCACAGAAGAAAAGGGTTGGAGACAGATTATATCTCCCAATCTTGCAGTATTCATCCGTTTCTCTTGGAACACCAGGTTCTATAGCCACTCTGTCACCTGAAATAAACATATCATGTAAACTTATATGTACTTACATTTTTTACAAAATGATACTTCTGTTTAAATGGCCACCAAAAGTCTGCAAATATTTGCATACTGTTTATGTGCATAGTAAGATAATAATCTGTTTCAACACCTGTCAACAAGAAAACAATAATAGCAATGAAAACCTAAATTGTCAGAATTATGTAGTCATAATCATTTTGTCATAAGTCATAACCATCATTATGCTGTCAGTCATTTTGTATTTCAAAAGAGCTGCAATAAAGGTAAGATATTGTTCCTGTTACTTGATGACTACGCCCTTTGGAAATCTTCCTTTTCTTGAATCAAGTAAGTGCATAATATATCAGCGCTATATAAATAAATACATACAAGTTAAAATAATGGTGCACTAGTGAGTCATATTGTGACCCTTAGAGGCCCGGCCCAATTCCATGTGATTCCTCAGCAGCCCCATGTTGTCTGTGCCTGGCGTCCCTCCTTAATTGAGTCCAGAGGGAGAGAAGGCAGCACTGCTGTAGGAAGGGGTCAAATGCCAACCCTGCAGTGGGTACTGTGTAGTAAATTTACTGACAACTTGTAAAAATGATCTCAAAATTTCTTGTGCCAATAAGAAAAATGTCCAGATCAATAAATATATTGTTTTTACAACTGCAAAACTAGAACTATGAACAGACTTTAAAGTAAACATATTTGGGTAACATAACTTCAGAGAATGTGCTATGTGCTTTGTTTGGATGTAATAAACTTTATATGAGATATAATAAAGAAGGCTTTTATCTACTTGGGAGTGCTGGAGTATTCTTTTTATCTACTAAGTTCCTGTCTGGGTGTTGGAGTCTGCCTTAACCCTTCCAGGGCACACAGAGGACGCCAAATGGTGTGAGTAAAAGAGCTTTTAATTTAAAGGATAGAGCCGTTTGATGTTTGTATGTAACATCATTTCATGCAAATATTTGAGGAGGGTCAAGGACCATGAAAATCCAAAGTCCATTTAGTGTTTTACAGTGTTTACTCTTTACTATTCCATGATTACAGAGACCAGCCAGCTTCGGGTACAGAGGATGTGTTTAGCCTTTTGGTTTTGTTAGCTTTATGCATTAGCATACAAAACTGTCCTGCCAGACATGTGTTCACAGATACTTTTTCCAGCAGGTCATGTATTTTCAAAACATGGATTCAGTGCAATCAGTGCTCCCAAGGACTATGCTGACTGCATTCTCAGACCACCCAGGGTTTCATATATATATATATATATATATATACACTCACCGGCCACTTTATTAGGTACACCTGTCCAACTGCTCGTTAACACTTAATTTCTAATCAGCCAATCACATGGCGGCAACTTAGTGCATTTAGGCATGTAGACATGGTGAAGACAATCTCCTGCAGTTCAAACCGAGCATCAGTATGGGGAAGAAAGGTGATTTGAGTGCCTTTGAACGTGGCATGGTTGTTGGTGCCAGAAGGGCTGGTCTGAGTATTTCAGAAACTGCTGTTCTACTGGGATTTTCACGCACAACCATCTCTAGGGTTTACAGAGAATGGTCCGAAAAAGAAAAAACATCCAGTGAGCGGCAATTCTGTGGGCAGAAATGCCTTGTTGATGCCAGAGGTCAGAGGAGAAGGGGCAGACTAGTTTGAGCTGATAGAAAGGCAACAGTGACTCAAATAGCCACCCGTTACAA
>WMED01006139.1:0-18770 GCA_019650415.1 Pipa parva | reverse complement strand
CTGCTTATATCTATGGCTAACGCGCTGCTACACTCTACTTGTCTCTGCTTATATCTATGGATAACGCAGTGCTACATTCTACTTGTCTCTGTTTATATCTATGGCTAACGCGCTGCTACACTCAACTTGTCTCTGCTTATATCTATGGCTAACGCGCTGCTACACTCTACTTGTCTCTGCTTATATCTATGGCTAACATGGTGCTACACTCTACTGCCTCTGCTCTTTTCTGTGAAACAGCAGGAACCCAGAAATGAAGAAGACCTTGATGGCTGTCAAGATGAGAAGACATCAGGAGCGCTTAAGAGAGCAGGAGAAGTGCTGGAGCCTAAAAGTCTGCTGGGTAAGTACCTCCCCCTTCCTAATCACCCCTAGAGTGATCAAGCCCATAGTGCTTCTTTAGAGTAATTTTGGAATTCAACAAGCAATCCTCTTGTTTATGTTCCTGCAGAAATCTGAGAGACTCCATGTTGTTGAGTTAATTATTACATCCTAGAACCTATATTCAATAGCTTTAATGATGGACAGTAAATAACTACAGGCTGTTCCATATATTTTTATATCACATTTCTTGCACCATAAACTCTGGCTCCATATTTTTGAAGTAATAATAATAAAAAAAAAAAATTCCTTTAATTACAGAACTGTTTATGTTAAATTAGTAGAGAACAGTAAACCATCAAAGTACAGCAAATGTCACAGTGCACATAATTCTAAAGCTGGACATGTTGCTTCTGCTGAAAGAAGCATTTGGAAAGTAGTAATTAGGCCTCAGATTTCATGTTACTTTGCAAATATTTTGGCTTAGTTCTCTGTAGCAACAGAGAGGAAAGACATTAAATTTAGTGAAGTCTGTTTTATGCCATTCGAAGTTGCTGCTGAGAAATTGAAAGTCATGATTTATCCTGTTTTTCAACCATTATGCCAGCAAGAAAACACATTTATGTTCGCACAAATACACACGTTGCGTGTGTGTGTGACTGTACGTCTTTGCTTGTGCTCAGGCTACAGATTAAACTCTAAAGTCATTTTCCACAAAAATGCTGGAACGGAGATTTTTTTTTAAAAAAGGGACATTTTCAATTATCCTAAATTTCAGATTTCTTTTAAAGCTGAAGCCCATTGCGCAGTAGGTTAGGGTGAAACAGACTTCCCATTCATGAGAGATTCATTGATGTAGGGAGGTGGGTTATTAAATGCAAGGACCTCCCTACCAGTTTTTAGTATGAAAGGCACAGTAAAACCTAAAAATGAAAATACTTCAAAATCCAATTATAATTCCTGTACATTCAATCTGTGCTTCTAGAATTTCCCAAAAAGTTGCGTCTATAAAGTGTGATAATTAGCTACTTAGTTTTAATTTTATAAAAAGGGCTTATGGGCACGCTTCCTGTATATGTGTTAGTTAAAGCGCCATAAAAAAACATTAACAACAGAGGAGGTGTGTTGAACAGCATGGCTGCAATCAGTAAACATAAGAACAGATAAAAAGCTAATACAATTCAAGAATACAACTTCAAAGATGAGATCTTTTACGAGTGCTGTATTTGAATAACAGCCAATTCTAATGAGATTTTTTTAATTTTTTTGGATGGTAATGGTCCTATAAGCCAATTTGTTAACAGTTTCCCTAAATGTAGGATTTCTGGTATGGATATCTGTAGTAATCCTGTAATAAGAGTGAGCTTGGGCAGCGTGTGTTGGAAGACCTAGTAAGAAGAACCCGTGGGCCTCTACTGTGCTCCACCCTATATGAAAAGAGAGGTGACAATTAGATCTTTGGACCTCCATCTTGGCTGTAGAAGGCTGCAGAAAATCAGAGACTGGACAGAAGTTAAAAAAAAGATTAATTTTGTGTTAGACTGTCCTTCGTTGAGTATGCCCAACCATCAGTCTTGGTTTTGTCCTACTTGTTAACTTTGCTTACTCCATACTCTACTGCAAATATCTTCTCACATTGTCTATAATCTGCTTATTCTGGCATCAGACTACTAATGACCTTGTTGTGTCTGACTACAATCTTATCAGTGTCCTCCTTATCCCCAATGCAATGCATTGGGTCCTACCTAGTACCTAGGGAGAGATGATTGCACCCTTATGATAAGAACTGGTTATACCCAAGGCAATTGGGGGTAGTTATAGTCAGAAGAGCATATATGAAGAATACAGAAACTAATGTGTCAATTAGGTTTTATGAGAAAGAGGATATTGACCAACAAATACAACTGGTGCCCACCTACGTGCACAATAGAAAAGCTCTTTATTACATAATGCCTAAGCTAAAACATTTATTGGAAATAAAAAATGCATCCCATCACTATATTGTGGTTAGTTTCCATTATTGTTTAGTTACACAGTAACATCATATATCATGTTAGTTGTTCACTGGAGGGAGGAACATATATAATATATCAGCTAGGGTGGAGGCCAAGCTTTGAGGAGCTTAAAGAGCACCTGTCACTCAAAACTCTAATACTAATTTAGGTTCTACTAATGAAATAAACATTTTTGTAAATATATATGTATTAAAAAATGTAGCTTTATACAGCGTTTCTCTCTGTCATCTTCCCTGTCAGCCTGACTTTTCTTTCCTGAGTTGGGTTGGGCGGGATTAAATGATGATTGACATTATAGCTCCTCCAATCAGATACCTACTAGATTGTGATTTAAAGGTCCAGTAACATGCAAAATTTCTATTCGGATCAGCTTGGCAGTTATTCAAATAACAGCACTTGCAGAAATATTATCTTTTGATTCGTTCATTATATTACTTTCTGTCTGTTCATTACTGATAGCAGCCATGTTGTTAAAACAGACCCCACCCGGTTCCATGGTTTTATATGGTGCTTTAGATAATACATATACAGGAAGTGTTCCCAAAAGCCCAAGATTTCAAATGAAATAGCTAAATATCTTACTTCATAGAGGCAATTCTGTGGAAGCACAGAGTGAATATATTGCAGCTACTTTTCAAATATGAAAAAAATCCCATAAGCACCACGTAGCATGATTGCCATAGAAACAGTGGTGTAATTTTTGATGCAACTTTGATGTATTTGCAGGGACATTTATAGACAAGAGAGACCCTGAACCAGGAAGCCTGTTCAAAATAATCAAAATATCCTTATATAATAACAAAGAAGCTCTTCTAAGTAAAAGTACTTTTCCTTTAAATATTGCAGAAACATTGTGCCAAGCTACCCTGAGTTATTTGTAGGGAGCTGGCACAATATGGCAGGTTGACCTATTTATAATGAACACAGTTCGGAACACGAAGCATGAATTAAACAAGCTGGAACTATACTAAAGTCCCCTTTGTAAAAACAGTCTTTTTCCACCGCCACCTTCCTATTTGTCTAGAATCTGTAAAAAGCCAATACTCTGTTTATTTTGTATAATAAAGGGGTTTGGCAAGGAAGGAAGTCGTTTGTGTGGTTATTTAGGCGTCTGTCACCAGCCTCAAAAGTCTGGATAACTTTACATATTATTTAACAGCCTGGGTCATGTCATGATCACAGTACAGTTTAGAAAGGGCTGCCTACCAAAATCAGTTTGCACCAAACTTGATTAGCGCTGTAAACTTGTTGAAAGCAAAAAAAAAAGGGAAGGGAAGGGGAGAGAAAACATACATATTCCAAGGGAAAGTATTGCAATAGAAGTTGAGCAGGGTTTAAGAGGATTAAAGGGACACTAAACTCTAAAGAGCTTTCTATTTATTGGCCACCTAGTGTAAGTGCAACAAGTGTTAAAATGCCAGGTTTAGTCTTACCGATTTTGCAGAATAGTCATGGCAATAGAAGAAAAAACAAGCACTTGGAGCAGAGGCTTTCAGCTAGTCCTAGCTCCTCCCTTAGTCAAGGGCTTAGCTTACTAACTGAGCATGCGCTCCACTACTGAAATGAATTAAATTCACTTTCACTTGCTTCAGGAAACAGTGCGAGGTAGCTTTGAGAGACTGAAAAACTGATAAAAAACAGCCTAAACAGCTCAGAGTAAAAAGAGCTAAAAAGAAATCCTAATGCTGACACACAGATAAAAGAAGGAGGAGTTAGGATTAGATGAGATCCTCTGCTCCAAGTGCTTTTTTTTTTTACTATTGCTATGATTATTCTGAAAAATCAGTAAGCCTAAACCTGTAATTTTAACCCTTAAAACTAGTATTGTAATGTACTGTATTAATTCATTTATATAGCACTGATATATTACGCAGCGCTTTACAGAGGTTCATCATTCACTTTAGTCCCTGCCTCGTGGAGCTTACAATCTAATTTCCATATTCAGTCACACACACAGAAAATTAACCTGTGTAGTATGTTTTTAGATTGTGGGAGGAAACCCACGTAAGTATGGAGGGAACATACAAACTCCATATATTAGTACTTAAAACTAGGTGGCTGATAAATAGAAAATAACCTTTTTTTTTTTTAAATAAAAGCATTAAGCCAAAGTTTAGCTGTTCTTTATGACTTTTCATTCCAGCAAAAATAAAAGTATGGAGTGCAAATTCTTTACTATTTTTGTATAACATTTAATAGCATTGCACCCAGGAATTATAGTGCGGTTATTTATAGTGCAGTCAATATGCAGTGATGTCCCCTTACTGTATTTTTGATACCGTTTCCTAGTTTGAGTGATGGACTGAATTGCTGGACCAGGTGGATTTGCTATTACAAGGTTTTGTAATATTGAACTTGGTCTTTAATATGGTGTAGCTAATTATTTCATTGTACTGCTAAGATGCCATTGTATACAACAATATAAATAGGGTGTATAATAGGGTGTGTGTGCTGGATGTAATGCTCATGTCTGATAGACTGCCCATGCTGCAATAGGATGGAGTATAGGCATTTAAATAAAAAGTAGGTTTGAAAGAGCCAATGATTGGTTGTTATTTATTTTTCTCAAGCTAATTGGTATACATTGCTTTAAGGTGGGGAAAAAATCCTTTTTAGGGCAATTATGAGGGTATTAACCCTGTAATTTAACTTTTTTTTTACCTCTTAGTTATACCCGCATCTAATGGTTTATGAGACACAAATCCTAGTGAAAAAGCTGTTTCTGGTAAATATGGGATAGAAATTTCCACCAGTGTAAGGAGACCGATGTGATGGGGGTACTACACCACTGGTTTGCCACAAGAGGCGCTAAACCATACTGTTACTTTTCGCATAATAGTTGGGCTATATGAAGAAGGGGTTGTGATGCTCCTGTAGAACTAAGGTGCACTGTGACATTATCACACCACTAGAACTAAGGCATCCAAAACAGGTTATATGGATCCTCTTTACCACAACTGGGGTTGATACTACTTAGTCTTTACCCTTATCCCCCTTTATCTTCTATTGACCCTTACTGCTAGGGACTCCAAGGTCATGGCCTTAGTTTACCCCCCCTCCATCTATTTGCCACTTCCCCATGTTTGCTTATTGATAAAACTGCAATGTGGTGACTACGATAGGCATGATCTTATGGAGCAGTTTGTACCACTTAACGTGCACATGTACTACTATTGACTAAGCGGTGGAGTGTGTCAAAGGAGTGAATGCGACTAGGTGTACTGCTCCGAATTTACCCATTCACCACTGTCTGCTTGTTCAACAAGTGTATTCGCCGCTGAGTCAATAATGAGAAATTAATTAGTTACTATTTTGGTGATTTGACTTACATTTTAGTGAGGTGAATTCCACAGTTGAATCAATAAGGTCCTAACTTGGAGCAGCGTATCAAAGCTATCATTCCCAACACCCTTGGAGAACAAAGCTGAACAATCATTTACAGCAACCCTCGGAGCAGCGTAGAAGATGTAGACCAACTCATGAACATGGACTTGGCTTTGGCGCTGCAAGAACAAGACCCACTGGCACTCAAGTGCTGCCATTCTGAAGTGCTCCCCATCTGTATCTCATAGGAGAGCCACAAGCACTTCTTTGCTTAATGAATCCGCTATTGAGTGAATTAAGACTAGAGAATTTGGCCCAAAGCAAATACACCTCGAAATTCAAATACTCACTTTAATGGACAATCTCCTCAACTGGACCCCTTTGGATGAACATATACGGAACCTGAAACTTTATTAAATTCAAGTGTGATTTTCACTGTTTATCCCTAGACTTTTTGACTATTACGACTGTAATTTTAATGGAACAATTATATAGATAACCATTTAATATAACAGACCAAAAACTCCAGAGCCAGTGTTCACCATTTAATATTCCAAATATTGTTACACTTAAAAATACCTTTGCGGCTTCAGCAGGTGAAAATCTTTAAAATAATCCACATGAAATTTTTATTTTATCCCCTATTCTTAGTGTTAATACATATTATCGTTCAATTACAAAATAGAGTCATTGTTTTTTATTAGTCCCTTAAAATGTAGAAAATGTGGTTGCTTTAAGAACCCTTTCATTATGTTTAGACATTTATTGCATCAAGCGCTTTTACAACAGGCAAAAGATGATATTCTGGCAAATGAGATCATCGGAGGTTGATTGTAAAATTACTTCATTTTACGACTTTAAAAATATGGGTTTATGCCTATTCACTCATTAAACAATAATTATATATGTCTGGATATGCTCTAACTCAAAGCATATTTCACTGCTGAAACAATTTCATCTTGAATTTGCAAACATGTTTAGCAAAACAGCAGGAAAAACGATGGGGAAGTGTAACTGAAGACACCCAGATATCTCTAATAATGTTATTAAGGAATCATACCAGGGAACTTCATGGGAAGATTAGTTTCCCTACCTGCTTTTGATGGTTGGGGTGGAGCTTAGTGTAGTGACGTCACATTTATATTGAGGCTTCACATCATATGATTGATTTGGGGGAATGGTTTGGCCAGGAATTTGCAGTGTTCGGGGGGGGGGGGGGGGTTAACATGGGATCCACTCACAGCCCATCCAGGCTAACTGGAGTACTATAAACAGTCAGTGTGTGTTATTGCTTAGGGAAATTAAATTGTAAGATCATAGGAATAAGGGACTTAATAGACACAGGGCACTAGTCACACTAGTTGATTTTCAGCTGGGAGTTTTTAATTAGGCTCATTATTGTCTATGGTGCAAAACACAACAGCCTGGGTGGATTATCCCACAGGAAACCGTGGATACTGTTTTCACAGCTCAGCTGAAAATCAGTTAGTGTGAACCCAGTCTTAAGGGGGGTATTCACTAAGGTGCGAATTCGACTGTCGAATTCGCAAACAGCGGATTCCCATAGCAAATCCGCTACAATTTTCCCATAATAAAGTCGAGACTGCGACAATATTCTCATTATAAAGACGCGACTGCGACAGTAGCAGTCTATTGCGACTGTCTTTAACTAGCAAATTTGCACCTATAAGCAACAATTTGGACTTTAGTCAATAACCCCCTTAATCTCTATAAAGTGCTGTGCAAAATGACGGCTTTATAAAATAGCGTTATGTGAAAGTTAAATGTAAATAAAATAATATTGCTTCCTTTTTCATTTATATGTTAATTATTTACGCGCACCCCTTGTATATCACTACTCAGCCAATGCATTTCTCTTTCTGAAACCGCACTTGTCCGGAGGTTGTTTCCAGTAGATTTATAAAAGTCCAATCCTGGCGAAGTTTATTAAGCGTTCCTGAGCATACCTAGAACGTGCATCGGGAAGGCGCACGATATCAGCACATTTTGTGAAAAGTCGACCGATGTGTGCGGCCCCTTGACAGGAGCACACATGACCAAATACACGCTCCTTATTACAGTGGTTAAATATGGCACCTTAAAGTCACTGAAAAATCCTGCACTTTGACAGCAGCTTTAGTTACGTGACAGAGGTAGATTACAGGTCTGTATCAAAAGCATATTTAAAAAAAAAAAAATCTTATGAAGTATAATAGAGTTAGTATTTAATGTGCCCACTTTACATATTTAAATATTTATGAATGGGGCAATACTGCCCCTTTAAATCAAACATAGCCAAAATGGCTGATTTAGTTATTATTGATGTAAAGTGCAGAGGAATTTGACTGCAGGCCGGAGTTCCCCCATTAGTTATTTATTATCAGGGAAAGCTTTGCGACCCCATTGATCGGATTTCCATCAATGCTCTCTTTGTGTCACAATACACAAGTTGATGGTGCACCAAAGAAGAGTGACCTTTAAATCAGCGCTGTAAGTGAAAACATCTGTCTCTCTTTCTGATGGATTAAAACTGGGGACCCAAGTTAACAGATTAGCTATTTTCTCGCGCGGCGCACATGTAGACGGCAAGAAATAGAATGTTTCGGACCACGGTCATAAATGGGAACTATGAATTAAAGTCTAACTTTTCCATTTATAGTTAAATTAAAAAAAGGCAAATTTCAGGAGTTTTGGCCACTGTGTGACTACAATTCCCAGGATTCCTCAGCCTTTTCTGCTGCTGGGAGAGAGGGGTGGGGTTTACCCAGGGACCCATAACAAAAAAACATTAACAAAAAAAAAACTTTATTTACTTCAACTGTGATGTCATGACATGCCACCCCACAGTAGCCTCATTCTATTATATCAAACCACAGTAGTCCCACACAAAACTGCATCCACAAGTTGCATTATGGGGCACAAACCATACAATATCTGCTTTATCAAAATCCTTTATTTGCTTAGGAAACGCTACAAATGACTCATAATGATGGGATATATTCCGTAGGAGTTTCAATACTAAATACAAACCAGCACTGGTTAAATCTGTATATACGTATTTTAAAATACTCATTTGATTGTATGTATGTTTAATTTTATTTATAAAGCGCCACAAATTTACACAGCGCTGTACAATTCATCAAAACAAATATAATACAGAAATGTCAAAAGTACATTACACAATACAAGTGAGTAACTTACAAGTGTAAAATCACTTTAAGTGCCCGGTTGTGACTGGCACAAGAGGATGGAGGTGCCTGCCCCGTAGAGCTTACAATCTAAGTATTTAACACAAGTTGGTCATTGAAGTCATTTCAAGCATACAAGATGAAATTGTATAAATGAAAATGAAATATGCTCAGGGGGGAAAATAATATAAGGTAATTATTAACTTTGCGAGACCTCCCACCGAGCGCTTCTAGGATGTATAAATGTAAGCTGTTCGCAAAATCTCCCACTAGTAATAGTGTTGGAGCCATGATATAGGAAATGGAAGCAAGTCATTAACAGAGTATACTGAAAAAAATTGCGGGTCAATAAAAGGCAAAAACAATTATACATTTCTATTTAATACTTTTGCATTTACTGTATTCATTCTTAATGAAGAACTAACATGCCCTAACCATACCGGATTTGCAGGGCCTCCCAGATTAAACCGCTTTAATATCGAGCATCGAATCAGTAGTGTTATCTTATAGAACTGCTATTGCTACTATCTTACAACCTCCATATCTTATCCTAGTTAAAATGCTATTGAACCCTGACACATCATTACACATATTGTAAAGTGTGGTTATCAATGAGGACCAACACTCAGTGCTGGTTTTCACAAACGCTCTGTAAGAAGCCAGTGCCCAGGACACCAGCTTTCTCAGCAGAAGGTGGAGCTTAAATGCTACAAAGACTATACAATGCACTTGTGAAATAATGCCAATAGAAGAAGCAGGACTCTGAAGAAAAGATAGCTGAAATAAGAATCAGGAGGCAGTACTGGATAAAAGACCTGGAGCAGTAAGTATAGGTAGCAAACAAAAGCTCAATCTTCATTAGAATAACAAGCACTTTAATTCTTCTTTAATGTCACCGTCTATTGAATTCAATAATGATGAAGCCTTCCTTTTATACCCATCCTTCCTCTGCTGTCTTTTGACTGGGAATTAAAGTACGTTATGGCAACTAACTGGGTTTCCAGGAATTGTGATCAAGTCAGCAGATGAGTTGAGTGTGTGGTTGACTTGAGGAGAATTATTAAAAGGAAGCCACACGGTATACTAAACTGACTAGGAACCCTAAGTAATTTATCTAAAAACAGCTTAAACCAAGTTTGAGTAAAGCTTCAAACTGAATAGTGTAGGCTGTGGAAAGAGGTTCTGGTTTCTCTATAATCCATCTCCAATTACTTCTGTTTTGTATTTAAATCCTATGTTACACAAGTAATTAAAAAACTTCCCCTGGATACCCGATAGAGTCTGGAATTGGAGAAACCATAGAGAAGGATGTTTAACATGTAGAACATTTTCTTGGATTTTTTTTTAATGAACCTCCACTAATATCTAGAAGATATGGGAGATGGCTTAAAATGACTGCATGGCCAGTAGACTGTTGAAAAAGGCTTCTTGATTATTTTTTAGATATAGAGGGATTATATACAGCATTCTGCTTGTGGAAAATATCTGAAACCAAATGGTAATAAATATATATCAAAATACTAACTTTTTCTAAAGATATTGCAATTACTCCTGGGGGATATTGTATCTATAATTTAAAGGGACAGTAATATTTGCTGATAAAGCGTACAGTAAATGCATGGCTCAAACTGGGGGCTGCGGAGGAGAAAGAGGTGTTAGGCAGCCACTAAATATTTGTTAGTAATATTCATTATATTTATAATATTTAACTAGTATGATTGGACTCAATTTACTTTTTATTTTAAGTAGGCTATACACCTTCAACCAACCTTGTCCAGAGCCATCATGTAAACATCCATCCTTTCTCCCAACTACAAGTAAAATGAGACCGAATTGTTCAACTGATTAGGATTTTGAGAAATTTACCCTTGACCTTAAAAATAGGTTTAGTGGACATTAACATTTCGAAAATATCAAAGTTTACTTGTTTGCCTTTGCCAGATCAGAGGGCAAATTGAGGAGTTTGATGGCAGGGTTCCAGTGTTGTGTAAGGTGACTATTCCTTCAAAAGTAACAATGGTGACTGTGACTAAATTAGTTACTATTAAACATGAACTAGGCACAAGATGACTTATAAAAATAAGTATTTTTCACTGATATACAGTTAGTGGGATATGATGAGACTGACGTCACTGCCCTTTACTGGAGGAATTTGCCTCACTCTGCATGACTTCTCATCCTACTATGGAGTGACTGACTATGCTGCAAAATGCATGCGATCGCGTCTATCACTGTCTGCTGCTTCATAAATAAGGAAAACTTGCATCTTCCTGATCATAGTGACACGAACAGACGTGATGTCACTATGCTAGGCAAATTTGCACATTAATGAATGACCCCCCAAAATGTTTACGCTACAAAAACCTAACAAACTGTAATTTCAACATATGACAATCGCTCAAATTGTTGTCGCTTTCACAAGATAGACAAAAAAGTGGTGGGTAAAAACACCGTTCGCAAACGGTAAAATAATCTTTCTTGAAGATGCAAGGTTGGAGAAGTGGCAGAATTGTTGCAAATTGACATATCTACTGTATGGAACTACTTTCACTTTGATAAATATGACTCTTTAAGTTTAGAAACATTTTAGAATACAATTAAGTGATGCAAACTGCTTTTTGCTCCCCTAGACTACCATAAAAATTTGCAATCAATTTCTAAAATCACCAGACTCCAATAAAGGGTTGCAGTTAATTTAATATCTCCCAGGCTACCATAGTCTATTTAATCTCCCTGATTTGTCGTAAAGAACTGAAATTACTGCACAAGCCCTCAGACCTCCACAAAGACAATCGTTTTGCTTCTCCACAATGTAATAAACTGCTTGTAGTCTGTTCAGCTTCTTGAAACACCTCAACCTCATTATTCCGGATAAAAACCAAGAGATACAACTGGATCTGGATGACTTTGAGTATTGCTTCCTCATAAATAATCTTGTCTACCCACTTAATACGATACACCTTTCCTCTAAACAACTTGCTACTGCCTCAAAACATAGATAAATAAATGCTTATTAGCAGACGGCAGTTAAGCATTAGCTTTGAGAGCGTAACACATGTTTTCCAACACGGAATGATTTGAGGGTCAGCTTTGTGGCAAATATAATAGAACTTACTTTAAGTAGAAGTACAATGCTGTAAATCTAAAACAAACAGGCTTTATGGAATTGGCAAGGATACAAGGTCTATTTAATGTGTTTCAAACAAAAATAACTACACAAAAGGAGTCTGGTGCTAACAAATTTTCAAATAGATTACATGCCACCAACATAAACACTTCCAGATGGCAGAGTGTAGAAACCATGGGCAGACAAATGTTTTCTTTAATAGATCGCAGGGAACAACCATGACGGGAAATTAAGAGTAAAAGGTGAAGGAGAAAGGTGCAAAGTGTATTAAGCTTGTTGCTCAGCTGAGAAAGAAAATTGTATTCAAATCGTTACTAGTAATGACACCGAAGGAAAAGGAAAATAATTCTAAATGAGAACATTTGCTTTGCAATCAAACTGGAAGCCATTAAGCTATTTCCCCCAATACAAAGGGGGTTATTGGCTGAGAATCTGACTGTCGAATTCTCAAACAGTGGATTCCCATAGCGACAATTTGAAAGTTGCGACCGTGCCAATATTTCCATAATGAAGTCGCGACTGCGACGGTCGCAGTCTATTGCGACCATCATTAGCCTGCAAATTCACCCCTTTACGCAACAATCCCCAGAATCGTGAGCGAGCCGCTGACTCTTTGCAGTTTTTAGGAATTACAAAAACTGGCGCCGAATCTCCGAATTGTTTGTTTCCCGGCATACAATTTGTTTTTTCAAAAGTAGAAAGTTTTTAATCAATGATGGTTTTCCAAGACAAGTAAAAAAAACCTCTTTTTCTACTTGGGCATATTCTCTATGTTAACATGTGATTTGTAATGACAATGCTGGTGTAGAAAAGATTTTCGTCTCCATCCCTAATGAGATCCGAAGGCCGCAGATGACTGGCGTTAAGGATTCAGATGGGAAGGTTGATGCTTCTCCCATAAAATGACTTATGCCAACAAAGTTACTCTTTTCCATTTGAGCCACCAGAAATAAGTGTTTTGAAATCTTTTAGGCAACTTGAGAAGCACGGAAAACACAAATATTTTATTTAGTTCCTCCGAAGCATCATATTTACAGATGTTGTTTCAGAATTTAAAACCACCAGACAAGAAGAGAAACCATAGACTGGCTTATAACAAAGCCATGAATTTCAGTACGGCTGGAGAAATGTCATTATAGGCTCAAGAAAAAATTGTGTTTGGGCCGAAATCATTCACAGAAGCCCTTTTATAAAGCTATAACAGGATCATAAGTGTTAGGCATTACAAAACGAGGCTTCCTGTGGGCATTTATCTACATTTTACAAACTGTTGGAGAACTTATGGGTTTCTCTGGAGACCTGTGACGAAATTTATTTAACTGTGAAAGACTGGTCTCAGGGGGTAATTCAGGAACGATCGAAGTACCCTTGCGAAGCTTCTCATAACTTTGCCGACACGGGTACACGCTCACTGGTCTCCTGTACTCGAAGATCAGCGAACGCTTTAAAGGTACTTCGGCTCACCTTGCAACCACTTGAGTCGCCTCACCGAGCCGAAGTACCTTTAAAGCGTTCGCTGATCTCTGAGTGTAGGAGATCAATGAGCGCGTACCCATGTCGGCGAAGTGATGAGAAGCTTCGCAAGGGTACTTCGATAGTTCCTGAATTACCCCCTCAGTCTTTCCGAGTTTATCACGCAAGATCTTGCATTGTTCTCGCAAGATTCTTACAATCTTTCAAGTTTGAGTTTTTCTATCTCGATTTTTCGATGGAAAGGTAGCCTTACTCCCAATTCATCTATTTAAAAAGACTGTTAGTCCAATCAAATACGTAGGTATCACCAAGTATTGTGATACTTATTTTTTTGCATCTGAGGATGACCACTCTATTCTACCTTTTATATATACGTATGTGAGTGTGAACTCAACACGAACAAACACAAATCTATAATATAGTTTGATTTTTCAGTTAGTAGGAGTTATGCTTTGGTCAAATCTGATTGGACGATCCAGCATTCTGTGCAATAACCTGTGGGTAAACTCTACAGGACAGTTGGTCATAACATTTGGTATAGAAAATTACAATAATGTTAAAAAAGAAAAGGCATGTGTAACCCTATTGCTAATAACAATAACGATGGTGATATAGTTCCTTTATCAGTACCAGTAACACCCATTTGGATTGGCATGGCAGTTACTTAAACACAACCCATGTAAAAATGTTATCTTTGAAGTTAAATTCATGAATTCTATTGCTTTCTGTCTGCTTTTTTTTTTTTAACTGATAGCAGCCATGTTGTTAAACAGACCTCACCCAGTCCCATTGTTTTCTAAAGTGCTTCAGACAATACCCATTCAGGAAAGTGTTCCAGAAAGCTCAATTTGCAGAGCTAAATATTTGACTTTATAGAGCCAATTTAGAATTTTTTTGGAAGCGGAGATGGAATATACAGTAACTCAGAAATGCCTTTCAGGCATTTACATTTTATTTTTTTGGGTGTGACTGTTCTTTTAAGAAGAAAAATTGCATAAAAAAAAATAAAAATAAAAAAAAATAATGAAGATAAACTTTTCTTGCCAAAAAAGTGTACATTGTTAAAAGCCAACTTATCTAACGGGATCAGCATTAAAAAGTATAATTAGACATTATACGCAGAGGTATTAAATCTATTGCATTGGAATGTTACGTTTTAAAAGATTAAAGGTGCAATCTCACCATTCATATAACTACAGTATATGTCTAGACTGTGACGTCACGGAGCGCGGTAAAATCCAGCACACACGTACTGGCCTCGCATTGTGGTAAGATGAAGGCTTTAATTATCTGAGTCATTTTCTTTCTGCACTGCAGATAAAAGCAAAATACACCATTTCTTTCCCCCCCCCCCCCCCCCCCCCCCCCCCCGCAACCCTTTACTTAGCTTGTATGGGATTCATTTACCATTCTGTTACAGATCTTTTAGGGGGATTTATGGGTTTGCCAAGATGACAGATGAAACTATTGGCTCCAGGAATAATTCAGTAAGGTATTCATTGAACAATCAGCATCAGCGTGTTCTGTAATCATGGTTCCGTCATATATGTTTTTCAGTGTATCTATCACTTTAACAACAAGGGGTACCCTTAACATGTACTGTGGCTCCACAATGACTAAGGGAATGAGAATATTTCTTTAATTAGTAGCCCTTTAAATGGGGTAAGGGTTTTAGTATAGAGCCTATAGAGACTATCACCAAAACAGTCACAAATTCACTTCTCACTATTGACTAAGTGGAGAAGACGCTTGTCAAATAGGTGGACAGTGGCGAAAGCTGTCACATGCGTAGAGAGACGTAGTCAGTCAGATAGAAGTAGGATGAGAAGTCATGCGGAGTGAGGAGAATTCGACAAGTGAAGGGCAGTGATGTCAGTCTCACCATATCCCACTAACTGTATTCTGTGTATATTCTATTTCTATGTTACCTTGTCTCTAGTTCATGTTGTCACTTAGTCAGAGTCACCCTTGTCACTTTTGACACCTTACACAACACCGGACCCCTGCCATCAACCCCCCCAATTCCCTAGTCTGAAGTGGCGAAATCAAACAGGTGGATTCGGAGCAGTTCCCCTAGTCACATTCGCACCTTCACACCACTCCTCCGCTTAGTCAATAGTAGAAATACCTGTGCAATATGATGTGAAGAGCTCCATTCTTTTATTCCTGGCGTAGTCGCCAGAATTGGTTGTGTATTCGCCACTTTGTAGAGTTTACTCAATAAGTGAACATGGGGAAGTGGAGAATAAACGCGAATTTACAACTCAACGCAACTATTCGCACTTTACTATTTAAACTATTTATGGCCAAATTTTGAATGACCTCTGTGAGTTACAGACAAATAAAAGAAAGATTTATGGTAAGCGGTATTTTGTAGCTTTTGGGATTGTTTCCACGGTATAAAACAGAGGGAAACTATAACGCTACGCCAGATCAAATTTGCTTGAAAAATGCAGAAAGGCAAATAAAAATGACTAAATACAATAATGACTCTGATTAAAGGTTATGTAAAGGCAGTTATAAACCAAGGGTTAAATATGTGTTAACCCTTAGTAATACCCCTTTAAATATGTGGCGGGCATTATATTTAGCTTAAACTACTACTACTACCTGTTAATTTTCCCTTTATTTGTGGCATCCCCAGAAGCACAGGGAATAGCCAAGCTCCCTGAACATCCGTAGCCATGCCTCCTTCACCTCCCCGTCTTTCCCCGACCGTCTCATAGCAGATGCGGTCGGAGTGAAAGGGACTGGGCATGCCCAGAGCTACCCAGCCAATAGCTTAGTTTATAACTGCCTTTACATACCCTGTAAAAAATAGTAAAAAAGTAAATTTAAAGGGGATACAAAGGCAAAAGCTATTTTTTAGATTTTGTTTTAATGCAACGCTGATTATTGCTTATTTAAACATAAACGTAAAGAAGAACTAAAGCTCATTTTCAGAAGATAAACTTTCCTGAAAAAGAGAAGAGAAAGGAATACATGGGAGTCTGACAATGAAAAAAACAAGCATTTCTTAGTAGAAATCAGAAAAATTCATCTTTGTTTACATGGACATGTGAATATCTCATATTTTATACAATTCTTCATTCCTGGAAATCCACTTTTATGTAAAGTACCATTTATAACAGTCAGTTGTACCACTGGGAAATGGGGTTAAAATATGGCTGACACGTAATCAGCAATGTAAACAGACTGCTGGTTACTAGGCAATGTGACTAGTTACTCCACAATGTAAACAGACTGCTGGTTACTAGGCAATGTGACTAGTTACTCCACAATGTAAATAAACTGCTGGTTACTAGGCAATGTGACTGGTTACTCCACAATGTAAATAAACTGCTGGTTAATAGGCAATGTGACTGATTACTCCACAATGTAAATAAACTGCTGTTTACTAGGCAATGTGACTGGTTACTCCACAATGTAAATAAACTGCTGTTTACTAGGCAATGTGACTGGTTACTCCACAATATAAATAACCTGCTGTTTACTAGGCAATGTGACTGGTTACTCCACAATGTAAATAAACTGCTGGTTACTAGGCAATGTGACTGGTTACTCCACAATATAAATAAACTGCTGTTTACTAGGCAATGTGACTGGTTACTCCACAATGTAAATAAACTGCTGTTTACTAGGCAATGTGACTGGTTACTCCACAATGTATTTTTTTTGCTTAATCATTTTTATATAGCACTACTATATTACGCAGTGCTTTACAGAGATTTGTCATTCACTTCAGTCCCTGCCCCATGGAGCTTACAATCTAGTTTCCCTATTCAGTCATGCACACAGATGTATGTTTTTGGGTTGTGGGAGGAAACCGGAGTGCCCGGAGGAAACATACAAACTCCATGTAGATGAAGTCCAGGGCAGAATTGAACCCAGAACCCAATGCTGCAACACATTAGTGCTAACCACTGAGCCACCGCACTGACCATGTAAATGTAATTAATGTAAATAAACTGCTGTTTACTAGGCAATGTAACGGGTTACTCTGCAATGTAATTAAGTAGTTGGTTAACTGGCATTGTAACTTGGTTATTACAGTAGATATTGTAACTGGCAAGATTCTTCTTGTCACTTGGCATTATTTATTGCAGATCTAATTATTAAGTCGATTGCAGAATGAACTCATTTTGAAATTGATAATAAAATAATGATTTAAGTATTACTTCAGTTATACAGAAATATCTACACCAACTTGGCTTGTTCTTAATAAGCTCAGGAAAGATTTATCTCTCTTCTTAAAGGGGAAATAACGTTATTTAATAAGCAGACCTCCCTTTCACTCACTACTTACAGAAAAATATCCCGAGAGCCGTACAACGAGCCGTAGTATCTGCGCAGACAACCCGAGGCTTCCCAGGCAGTAGCCTTTATTTATAATATCATTTATAGACTTTATGTATAGCACAATTGTTGGCAGCTCTTTTACACTGGGAATAAGAGCAGTGTTATTCTATTTAGGTTAACAGACTCCAGGAACAGTCTTTTTACCAATATAATATAGATATACATTATATTAAAGCAATTGTGAAGGCAGCTGCTTGCACATAAGAATTATGAAGTGCAAGGGGGCTCGCCGAATACAATTGTATTAGTCAGGAACCAAGCAGTTTCATCTATCATGCCACACGCACGTTAAAGCCTATAGGTCCGTAAGGAAAGTAACTTTAAAAAAAAAAATTGTCGGGTCAGTAAACATTACTGATTTTCAAACCCCGACATTTTTAGAAAATTAAGTGTAAGAGAAATAACTACCACATGATCTTTGTAAAAGGGAGGCGGGGGGATGGGGAGGTCTTGGTTAGTCAAATATAATGCTGACAGGTTTATCCACTAGACAGTCTGTAAAATGTCTATACAAGAAACGCTCTGTTACCGTTACACGTCTCGCCTACATCAAACAATGGGGCGATTCGCGCGCACAAAGGCTAACCCGCACCCCATAAACAAGCATTTTTCATCAACACAGACATGAGTGACTTACGACGCATTAAAGTAGAACGAAATTCAAACAAATTCCCAAAACCAATAAACTGTGCGCGATCCCACAACAAATCGCCAGGGTCCCTGCACAAGTTTAGCAGAAAATCTCATTTTTAAATACACCAATCATAATATCTGGCGCGGCAGGACACACGGGTTGAAGGAAAACCCATTAAAGAGTGAAGTTCAGGACCAGTCTGCAGCACGATTATATTCTGATCTTACAGTCTACACAAGCTAGAGAAAAACTGAGAAGCGGCATCTGGGAGGAGGCAAAGGCGGACTAGAGAGAGGCAAAGGCGGACTAGAAAGAGGCAAAGGCGGACT
>WMED01006138.1:0-18772 GCA_019650415.1 Pipa parva | reverse complement strand
TTGTATTTCTGTATGTGATAAAAACATCTGACAATCACACATAAAAACCAGAGGGCAGCACATCATGTGAAAATATGATATTTGTGTTATTCTCAAAACTTTTGGCCATGACTGTATATATGTAGTATTGCTTGAGATTTGAGAAAGGGAGGACAGACCCAGGGACGGTTCTAGCACTGGGTGATGTGGGTGACTGCCCAGGGAGCAATCTATTTGAGTGGCGCTGTCACCCACATCGCTCACCACAAACTTACCTCCTCCAGCATTCCAGCGCCGCTCCACAATGAGGTTGCATTCCGCTTACCTCATTGTTGAGTGGCGCTCAGAGGAGGAGCGTTGCTGGAATTCTGGAGGAGGTCAGTTGGGGACGCTGGGCGGGTGTGCGCCCAGGGGGTGTGCGCCGGGGGGGCGTGGAGGGGCGGTTCGGCCAGGGCACCCATAGGGCCAGAACTGCCCCTGGACAGACCTCTTGAAAGCTTGTCTATATAAACTGACTGTTAGTCCAATAGAAAAGGTATCACAAAGTATTGCAATACTCATTTTATATATATATATATATATATATATATATATATATATATATATATATTATTCTAAGTAGATAAATCTGTTTAGTTTGGCATCATACTGAAGAATAACAGACCTATAAGATTACTGATCATAGAAGATTTTACAATAGGTTTTTTCTTTTGGTATTATAAGACCATGTGGCTTGGGTTGGAAGTAGGGAAAATTAATATGGGAGATGATAGTGCTCTGAGATTCCCAAATCATTGCGTTTTTGCAGCTCTCTTCCTCCCCCTGTATGTGACGTTATTTTACCAAAATGTACCATGAAGCACATGTAAAGATCAATTTTTTTGATATACTTTATGGGTCATTTTGGTAAAATGTGGAAGGGAGTGGGTACTATGTAACATTATACGTCACATGCAGGGGGATGAAGAAAGCTGCAGAGGCAAGTTTTTCATCACACAATCCTGGGAATAGAATCGTGAGGTAAAACCTGATTGTGTAGCAGTACTGTTACAATACTGCTGCTGGACATGCTCAGGTAAGTTTCTTTTACCATTATAGATCTCTTTTATGAGGACTCCCATAAGGATAGCAATTAATGTATGTATGATTTTATTTATAAAGAGCCTGCAATACAACTATAAAAGAGATATGGGAAAAGTGCATTAAACAATGGGCAGTGTGGTGGCTCAGAGATTAGTGCTAATGCTTTGCCTGGTTTCTGGGTTCAAGCTTCAGTTCCACCTTGGACTTTATCTGCATGGAATTTGTATGTTCTCCCTGCAACTGTGTGGGTTTCCTTCGGGCACTCCGGTTTCCTCCACGTGGGATATTATAAGAGCATGCATGAGGGTGTTAGCAGTAGAGTGAGAAAGAAAGAGGCGGATCTTGGAAATGTTGCGAAGGAAAAATCAACTGGTTTTAGCAGTAGAAGAGATGTGTTTAGAGAAGGAAAGAGCAGAGTCAAAAGGCACTTCTAGATAATGTACAGAGGCTACAGGGTTGATGATAGCACCATCCACTAGAATGGAAAAGGTAGGAACGGGTCCAAGTTTGGGTGGAAAAATAATCAATTCTGTTTTAGCGAGATTTAATTTGAGCTGGTGCTTGGCCATCCATGAGGAGATTGGCAGGAGACAGCTGGAAATTTGAGTCTGTATTTCAGGTGTTAGCACAGAAGCAGATAAGTAAATTTGGCTATCATCTGCCTACAAGTGATACTGAGGACCAAATGAATTGATGATATCACCCAAAGAAAGAGTATACAGGGAGAACAGGAGGGGGCCAACGATGGAGCCTTGGGGAACTCCCACCCTAAGTGAGACAGGAGACGAGGTGTCATTAGCATGGGAGACAAAAAAGAAACAATCAGAAAAATAGGAAGACAGCCAAGATGCAGCTTGATTATGGACCCCAAGTGTGTGGAGAATTTGAATAAGAGGGGAGTGATTGACAGTGTCAAATGCAGTAGATAGGTCTAGGAGAATTAGAACAGAAAGGTGACCTTTGGCTTTGGCAATCTGGAGATCATTTGCAAGTTTACATAGAGCAGGACAAAAAGAATTCAGAAACTGAGATGGGGATGTATGTAGAATAATGTCTGTGTCATAAGGAGGAATTACAATCTGGTTGTAGATATTATCAATTTTATTTCCAAAGGCAAAAGAAAAACCCAAAAAACACTGAGATGTCTAAATTTATGCTGTTCATTTTTATAATACTATCCTAAAACAAAACTAAAACTATCTTGTCCTACTGTTTATTTACAGTACTGTTTAATATTTACTCTTAATGTAAGTGGGGCCTATCCCCTGAGAGACTGAATGAAGCTGTGTGCAGAAATGCATCCCGGATGTGAATGTAAGTGCAAGAGAAGTGTTTAAAATCGCATTAGAAGAGGACTCTGGGAATTGTAGGCACAGGTGGTAGTGGGTGTAGTTTTATGACACAAAGGTCTAGAATGTAACCAATGCCTAATGGCAGATCTGCTTCATATCTGAAATTCTGCATAGTAGGTTTTGCTGGCAAGCACCATGTGCTTCATAAGAACTGAAGTGGGCATCTGCAGTAAATAACTTCTTACAAAGCTCATATATAGCTTAAGTGGAAAGAGCCTTTCTAAGTATATCTTTGAAACATGTTTAATAAGTTGTCTTAAGACAAAAGGTTTCTTTAAGTATAATAAACATACATTTTATCATTTGCATTTGTGATATTACCTCTTCAATAAATTACCCTAGTTTTTTATTCATTTTTGGGAAAGAGTAATAGCTGATGGATGAAGAAGATCTCTAGGAGGATAACGCGTTTCTTAGTAAATATTTTCTACAATATTTAGAACTATTTAAGGATTCTTTTAACAAGATTAATACCATATCTTCTGATTTTTTTTTTTATGCCACATGTGGATCTCCTTAGGCTACCTATGTAATTCATGACATACAATATTGAAAATAAAGTAGCAATGTGATTTATATTATGTACTTAAAGCAAAATGATTATATTTTCATTATTTTTCTGCAGCAGCTATTAACTGCTTGACTATTTTGAGCTTATGTGTTCAGCACACCTACTTGTCTACCCATGACTTTCTAGAATCAAAATTCATATTGCAGCTGTTCAAACTTGATGACAAACGCAAGTATGCCAGGAACTGTCTACCCTGTGTCTCTGCTCCATGTCTTCATGCAAGGAGACAGACCTTAGGGAATTAATTAAAAGCTTGTTTCGTATTAGACTGCAGAAATAATATCACAACTCCCATGTTGCCTTTTAAAATTCTTTATACTGGCAATAATCACATGAAACCAATTTTATTATCAAAGTCAAAGTAATTAAGCACAAAGCCAGACTTCATTATACTATTAGGTTTGGTTAGTGCATTAATAAGATGCAATTATGGATTTGTAAAATGAGATAATAATCAACTTACAGCACAAGGGAACGTTATTAAGGAGTGAATTCTCTCTTCATTTCCAGTTTTGAATTTTCCTTTTCCTTGTCATAATATTGCCATAATTTCTACAATTTCTCACAACTGTCCCATAGGAAATAATAGTTTTCAGTTTCATTGAATTGTAAAAGGTCAATTTTGATACTGATAAAACTGAGAGTTAAAAGATAGTTACTCTGTTGATAGAAAATAAAGCTAAGTTTGAAAGACGTTCCTGTATCACAATATCAAGTAAGCTGATGCTAACTCATTTAACTTAGTGCTCATTCAGGTTTCCAAGGTTACAAACATCTCTTGATGCTCTCAGCTGCTACTTTCAGGCTAACACTAAGTGCTATAGGATAAGGACAGGCCAGGGACTAGTTTATTAGAGCAGTGCCTCCAATAAAGGGGTGGGAGTGAGAGAGTCTTGCTAGAGAGAAAGCACAGGGTTTAGTTCTGTATCTGGCACGGGCAGATAAATCCATTTTCCATGTCAACTGGTCTGTGTTGTGCTCTGTTTTCTGCCATATCCAAGTTTGCTCAATCTATAGAGCTTTCAAATAAATACACGGTACTAATGCTTGAGAAGAAAAATAATGTACAATAAATATTTCACTCCAAGGCAATCTACAACACAGCAAGCTGACATTTCAATGTGTTCAATTCAGTCAAATGTGTCGTCGATGAAGCACATATATACATCCTTTTGATATGTGCACATCTCTACATGATCCACCGAAGGATTGCAATTTGATCTTTTGTTCCACCTCTTCGAAATCCTGCTTGGACATCAGGGAGCTCTCTTTCTCGATATTTGATGCCATGCATTTTTGAATAATTTTCAGCATGATTTTTCTTGCATGTTATATGAGTGCGAAGTGCAGTTATATTGTCTGATAGTTCATTTTTATAGCAGAGTTTATCATTCACTTCAGTCCCTGCTCCTTTGAGCTTACAATCTAATTTCTCTATTCAGTCAAACACATAGTAGCATGTTTTCTGTTTCGTGAAAGTCCCTGAAGAAAACCCACACAAGTACGGGGAGAACATACAAACCTCCAGATGAGGTCCAGGGTGGAATTGAACCCAGAACCCAGTGCTGCAAGGCAGTAGAAATAAAGAAGAAATCTTTGCTGTATTTTTCCTGTTAAACCATTCTCCCTATACAGATTACATTTTGAAATATAAATGATAATCTTCATTTATCATCTCTGCATTGATAGACTAAAGTCAGCAGGGATGCAGCTAATATATTGAACAATACAGCAATGCCCCTATAATGCACAAAGTATTATGATAGATACTATAGACAAGTATCAACTTCTCCAATCCTATATTATTAGATACTATAGACAAGTATCAACTCTTCCCTTCCTGTAATGATAGATGCTATAGGCAGGAACCAACTCTTCCCTTCCTGTAATGATAGATGCTATAGGCAGGAACCAACTCTTCACTTCCTATTACTTAACCAGAAAGTATTGATTTTTCAAACCTTGTGATTTATTTCTGCCATTCTGTTTTGCCAAAACTCTTTTTTTTTTTTAAATGTTTTGTGATTTGGGTTCATAAACATGATCATTGGAAAGAACCAAATGAGTGGACAAAATGTAAAATAACTGTTTTGATAGTTTTAAAATAAAAAAAAAAAATGTTTTGTGATTTAAGCTGGATTCTTAATTCAAATGTTTGATGAATGTCTGAGTTGGATACCCAGCCAAATGAACATCATAGATATTTTTTAAAAGTAAAAGCACACTATATATTGATGACATGACCCCATAATTTGTTAACAGCAGGTTATCATTAAACAATACAAAAAAAATCCCCTGTGAATATATTTTCTCTCAGCTCTGATAACAGGCAATTCTTTGAGGCCAAATATAATGATTTTTGATGCCTTGGAAAGACCATGTTGCCAAAATGCATAGTACATACCTACAGACTTTGATCTTACAGACAAGTCACAATACAAATGAAAGGAGGTTCATCATGAAAGACAAAAGCACTAATTAAGATATCAAAAATTGATATCAGATGTTTCATCAGCAACATTTCATTTGCTGTACAAAGTAATAAAGATATTTGGATTTTCATTTAAATTCTCAAGGAGCTACTGCTAAATGGTCCAAAAATGGTAAAAACCTTGATATTTTTGTAAGCAAACCTTTACAAACCGATTGTAATCCTTTCAGGTATTTTTAAAGTGTTCTAATTTTAAATGTAGAGTCCAATTTAATTGTGATTTTTACAGCCACATTTTAAAAGGTGAATCTGTTCAAGTCGTTTTTGGAAAGAGAGTATTTAGTATTTGACAAGCTGCAGTAAACTCCTTAATCCTTTAAGCACGATCATTGATACATGCTAAAGTGAATGTGAAAAATGTGTTTTCACATGTTATCAACTTGTTTTTGGAAAGTTAAACTGGTCTGCATTGAGGGGGAGAGAAGTTCCTGCCAGGAATTTTTCAGATTTGAAAAATAACTTAAGCAGTCTTCTAGCGCAGGGTGTTTAAAGGTGTACTAATATAAATGTGACATTTAGAAATCATAATAGTTTACATTTTTCAAGATCAAAACATTTTGAACATATCTACAGTTACCCATGCTTGAAGCCCAGAACAAAGGAAGCCTACAAATCTTTTGGCCAGGCATAGCTATGATAAATGTGTATGTAATGGTAAAATTAACCTAAAACTCCTGTTCCTATCTCCTACATACCATAGTTTGCTTTATGTTAGTATTAAGGTAGAACTTTTAAAAGAAATTTTGCTTTCAGAATTCTCTAAGACTGTCACTAAGAGGTAAACTAAAAACCCACAAAGGTACATTCCCATGCAAAGACTAGTTGATCCAAATCCCAAACTGCAGGCCTTAATTGCATTTGTAATGTTATAGAAACCATGAGCTGATGCATGGTGCACTTATTGGTAATACAAAGACACAGGTCCCCAGTTGTTTTTTGGCTTAAAACAAAACAATAATTTATTTTTTAAAATATGTATTTTAAGGCCACAATTTATTTACCAGAAAGCTTACAGGTAAACAACTGTAGTTGCTTTATACTTTACCAACTCAGGGGCAGTGAGATGCTTCCAGTGTGAAGTTCACATAGGAGGAATTACCATGGGGACATCCCATCTGCTTCCTCTTGCAGGATTCCTCACTCAGAATGTGTCTACTAGATTCTGTCTGAGTGATTCTGTCACTTGACAATACTACCAGGAATTTGTCTTATTA
The DNA here is from genome assembly GCA_019650415.1 of Pipa parva. NCBI lineage: Eukaryota > Metazoa > Chordata > Amphibia > Anura > Pipidae > Pipa > Pipa parva. The sequence continues at coordinate 12,082 of WMED01006138.1, read as the reverse complement.
CATTTCCTATTAAGGGTTGTAAAGCTACCCTTGCTTGCTAGAGGTACATCTCTCTCACCTTTGAATTGAGCTAACATTGGACTCTATTCCGCTGTATTGCTAGGCTCTTACCACCACACTGGTGACGGGTCAAAGAGAAAGTTCTTTTCCTACACTACCTTTTAATAGGGGAAATTTGAGGCTGCAAGTGCTGGATCCTTCTCACACTATAACATCAAGCTCTAACCAGGTATTACACAAAGGGAAAAAATGGTTCAGCAATATCAAAAGGTTCAAAAAGTACATTGATATGTAAGAGGATGAATGTACATGAATCTCTACACTTTGAATAAAAATTGTATTTTTAAATGCATAAATATACTTTTCAGGATTAAAACAGTTTACCACAAAGCTGCATCTGTTTTAAAACAAATCCCTACATTTCTGGTTAAAAATGTCATTTTTATGTACAGAACTATACTAACTTCCCAAATGGTAAACAATTTAACACAAGGCAGCAACCTTTTTTACAACTGGCATTTTTTTTCTTGCAGACATTTGAGCTTGTAATTCTTTGAGCAAACCATTACCATGATGCTAACACATACATGGTTTACTGTAGTCATCAGTTTTCTAGAAAATGATTGACAGGAAATCCATATTGATGCCATGTATGAACTTTAAAAATGCATGGCTTGTTTAGTCCCAGCTGTAAGTGTTCTCCAAGGCATTCTACTGTTCTGTTTTGTGAAAATATTGCTATCATAAGGTAAATGGGTAACATCAATAACAAATAATACATAGGCAATGAAGTGCAGGCTGGTTTGAATTTTCAGGTATCAGTAGTAACTATTTAATTACCTTTATTCAGAATTGGAAGAAATCACACTAAGGAAAAATTCTGTGTGATAAGGAAGGGTCTTCTTCATACCCCATGAAGCAGAACATTTAAATAAACGGTAAATAGAAAATATCATGACAAAACTACTGTTTTGTTAATGCTCTTTAGATTAGATATTCAACTGATGATTTCATGTATATTATATTTTCCAGGCACATATTATATAGCTTTCCTGTATTTCCAAATGCATTCACATGTTTCCATCAGTCAACAAGATTTTTTTTCTTTTTCATCCCAGTAAAGGTCTTGTTAAAAATCATTGCAATGTTTATTATAGAGGAGGAATGCTTTGAAGAGCTTCAATACTTTTAGCTATTTGGGGAAAAACCTATCCTAAATTGTTTATTTGTGTTCACAAAGACAATGCAGAATACGCTTTGAGATCAGTCCCAGTTGTACGTAAGGTTGGACAGGTCTTTTACGACATGAGAAAAAGAAATCTCTCTGTGATGTAATAATAAAAATTAATTGCAAATAAATGCCATGGTCAGATTCTAACCATATACAGTAAGTATTCTTACTGTAGCTATAAAGATGTTGAATTTTAATTCTTTAATCACCCACATTATTTGCAGCTCAGGAAACTCATATTAAATCACTAGAGGAATATCATTATCCATATGGCTGGCTGGAGCTACGTGAATTAATTTTGGTGGAAATAAAAGTCACCCAGTCGCAAAAAGCAATATGTGCTTGCCAGAGGGACGCAGCTAGTTTTCAATTGCGCTATTTTATCTGATCCAAAACTGCAGTAACAGGACACTGTTTAAAAAGTCATTTGGCTCAGTTTTAAGGACCCCTGTGAACAGATGTTGATTTCACGGCCCAAGAGCCAGAGCAGCCTACGCTGAAATAAAATTTGTCTCGGTCAGCCAAAACAAGACAGGGATCACCTTGGACACATGTTACATGGGATTTGGTTGCTCTGTTCCACTTTATCCCACCACTGACAGCATCACTCTAACTGCAGGAAGTCTGTACAAAATAAACATGACAAAACTTGCAGCTTATTTGGAATTAAATTATTAATCTCTGGTCGAAAAAAAAAAGAAAACTACAGCAGATGCCATTATTTTTTTTTTTCTGAAATAGCTTAAAGAAATGCCTATTCCTTTATCTTGTTTTATTTCCCTAATAATTTTTTAAGCATTCATATTATCTGTATGGGGCATATTTTATTATTATCAGAATTAATGTTTTGTTTTTTTCCAATCATTTTTAACAATCAGTCATTTTTTATTACATTATTTTTCTAGCACAGACTGTTTCTTAGGTGAATTTTTATCTTTGCCACATAACTAGAAGAGCACAGGGTTGTGGTATGTAGGTGGTCAGTGAATTTCTCCCATATCTCCCAACCTCCTGGTGATGTTGGGGTGACCAAAATATTTTTTTAAGCCCCACCTAAAGGCCCCCATTCCCTACACTTTTTGTGGTGGGGGCTCTGAATAAAGGGATTTATTGATCCTCCATCTGAAGATTTCACTACTCCATTGATAGTTTCGATGTGAGGGCTCTAAGTTGGGACTCTCAGCCTTCATTTTTTAAAGCAAAGGGTGTTGAAATATGTCTTGAGCCTACTGAAGGGAGATATCAAGTTTATTATAATTACAATACTGTTTGCAAAGTCATGAATCCTCTCTTTGTCAACAATGTAGTCCCAGGGATGGGTCTCTTGTCCACAAAATTATTTCTGCTCTCTTCACCAGCAATGTAGGTAAAAGGACTCTGCATAGCCTCTGATTCCACCCCAAAAAGACAACATTTTAGGGATAAAGATAATAAACACTCTATACTGCACTCAGGCATACATTCTCGCCATATTTCACCATGTCCGAGCGCAGCCCCCAAAGCTTCTGGTTCTGTTTAATGGCATGATACATTGTATTTTGGTATACATTTTATAGGAGCTCCAGAAAGTTTGTGGAAGTGCACACCTAATTTACTTTCTCAGGTAGTGGTGCTAAATTCTTGGATGTGGCGTAACACATCACCATAAATGCAGCAGTATATAAAATAGAATTTGCACACAAACAAATAGGACCGATATATAACCTTTTTAATTGACCTTCAGTGCAGGTTTACAAAGCAACATTTCTGGGGGTTAAATCATCAGCTTGACGAAGGTGGTATAACCCCCAAGAAACATTGCTTTGTCAACCTGCACTGAAGGTCAATTAAAAATAAGTTATAAACCAGATCCTATTTGTGTGTGTGCAAACTCTATTCTACATACTGGATTTATTTTATAGGAGTCATTTTTGTGCCTAAGTAGGTTATATGTGTAAAAATGGGAAAACCTGTTATTTGTCTGTAAACGTGACAAATGTTATTGCTGCCGATTCATACTACCGAAGTCTGCTGCAGTCCTCGCTCCATTTGTTTTCCAGTCATTGACCTACAATACCTGCCCTCTTCTTACATTTAGCAACTGCTAGAACTGCTTCTAATATGGATAGAAAGTTTTTGACATTTGCAACATTCATTGAACTTTCTGTGTATTGCCGATGGTTATTTTATGTTTGTTATTTGCAAAACTTATAGCCTGTGAGGTAATGCTTATTCGGGTATATTATAGCTTTTAAAGGAACATTAATTCATCATAAATAATCTGTATAAATGACATCTTTTAATGCGTATTGGCCTTGAATAAATTTGCAATCATTTTAAAAGTTTGCCTTTAATAAGGTCTTTTATGGACAGACTCGCATTTCTAAGTTTATGACCCAATGTCCTGACTAGAACGTTCAGTGCACCTGCAGTTGATAAACAGTCATCCTGAAAACACCAGTCATATTGGGGGCAAATCGACCCTAATCGAATAAAAGGACCAAACTTACTGTTGTAAAATGGAATACGTTTTAAGGGAAATACAATAGAATATGATTTCTATAAGTGGTTTTGCATTATTCCTAAGACCTCACAATATTTTTTTCTGCACATTGATGATGATGATGGTTTAGTGCCCCTTTAAAATAGAGCACAATTCTCTAGATGTAAATTGTAAAGTTCTTCTCCCCTGTTAGAAGGCATAACTGAAGGTTGCCATAGCAACTAGCAATAACTTTCAAATTAGAAAACCATTCCTTTCTTTTTCCAGCAATTGCACCAGCTGTATTCCATAATGCTTTATACTGTTGCAGAGAAATACAATCTGTGACATATTCACATTCTTTCATATGCGCTTTAGGTCTTGAAAACACATGGTAAAAACAAACAAAAAAAAATCTTGTTGTCATTTCTTCCAGTTTTATGAGTGGAACAGAAAATTGTTTGGTAATGTAATTCCATCGATAAACACAGAGGCCAATTTCCCCTTTATTTTAATTTTATCAATGCAGCTTGATAGTAGAACATGGGAAACATTTGCTACTTTACATCTAAAGGAAGTCTGTTCCCATGCAGAGGGCAAACTATGCTAATAGTTTATGCCCATCCACAGTACGTAAACAGCATCACCTCTAGAGACAGAAGCATGATTTAGATTAATTTAAAGAACTGCTCGAAGGTTGATTCAAGTTTTTATTTATTTTTATTGTAATGTTTACTGCAAACAGTAATAACAACATCGTCATTTAAATAGAGATTGGTGCTATTGTAAGTTCAGGTAATTCTGAATAATCAGACGTATAGTGGAAGCGCTGGATAACAAAAGAACAAACAGAAGAAGGGGAAATCCCTGAGTGCGAATCCGTCAGGTACGGATGTACAATAGTGACAACAGTGATACCACAAAATATATAAATAATCAAACGTGAAGCAAAAATTTCCCTTAAAGTGATGTTTGAGAGGTAATGCAATTAAAAATCACAGACTGATTGGGGTATAACTTCACTTATGTAAGTGCAGTGAAGAGTAACCATCCCCCTATGTAGGAGAACTCACCAAATACAATGGCTTTTAACACTCAGATAAATGATAGTGTAGCTTTAAAAAAATCCTGTGGATTGTGTGTCTGCAAAATGGACATCGGTAGCTTGTGGATCGCGTATACACAATGCAGTGGGTGATGAATCTGTGGTGATGGGAGGGAGTGACCCCCCCCCCCCCTTTAAGTTGCACTCACCAAAAAGTGCTAAGATCAAACATTTTAAATGTATTTATGTTGTTCCTTTCACAGTACATATGGGTGCAATGTTCAGTACATGTATGCAGGAGATAATGCCAAAAGCAGGACCATAGTGTGATATGGTAGGTAAAAGAAAGCACTTCTATCAAGATACTCCTGATGAAGCTGATTTCGAATCAGCGAAACGCATAGAGATTTTCATACTGACAAGCTTAATTTTTATCCACTCTGAGTACCAAATATTGTTAATAAATTGTTCTTTTATCTACCATATCACACTATGGTCTTGTTTCTTCACAGCACACTGGCTGAGAAGCCAGCACAAAGCTCCTCCTACCAGGTTACACCTCAGGTGAGAAATGGGTTAAACATCATCACGTTCATTGTGGGGGCCAATGAGAATGCTCCCCACAATGAGCATGATGATGTTTGAAGCCGGTGAAACAATTGGCAGGAGCTGCACGCTGGCTCACTGAGAAACCAGCGCACTGTGAAGAAGCATCAGGAGCCGGCTAATTACAGTACAGCTCATGCTGTGACTATAATCAATCAGCACAGTATAAGGTAAGTGTTTTAACAATCTTTTTTATTTTTTGGCTTTAGGTCTCCTTTAAGGGAAATATTCCCTTCACGTTTGAATATTTATATATTTTGTGGTATCACTATTGTCACTATTGTACATCTGCACCTGACAGTAACACACTCAGGGATTTCCCCTTCTTCTGTTTGTTCTTTTGTTATCCAGCGCTTCCATTGTACTTCTGATTATTCAGAACTACTTGAACTTTGTACAGTTGGGAGGTATCTGGGCAGCGTGGTAGAAGCGTAGGAATATTCTGCTTTATAAGCATTATTTATTTATTCATTTATCATTTGGACTATTGGACATTTTTTTATTGCATTTTTGTATATATTTTATTATACTCCATTTTAAGGCGATATACTGTTTTTTGACAATTTTACTTTGTAGTAGTTTTGTTATTCTATCCTTTATTGGTACTATTATACATAACATTGTAAAAAGATGAAGAGTAGAGGAGTTGGAAGAGGACTTGTTGTACTCCTGACACCTAAACTTGTAGTTCAAAAAATGTAGGATGGCAAGACATAGGCAGGATGGAATTTTATCTACTGGACTTTTGTACCTTTACACCTCATTAGGAGAATGGCTTTGTTCTGTTTTGTGCTATGTTTTGTTTATGGTCAAAGCATTCAATTTGCGGTTTCTTTTCACATTGTTGTTTAGTCTGTTTCAGTTTTGTCCTCAGGTCATTTATTTTATCCGCATTATAATTTACTTCTCACAACTTCAAAACCATAAATATCCATCTTTTTTCCCACATTGCTCATAGCACCCTCAAGATAAGCTGATTAAAAAAATATAGCTTTAAACAAGTTTAATGTTGAAGAAATGACATTGGTTTAGTTTATTCATTTAGTGGTGCTAAGTAGTTACACATGTAGTATAACTGCAGAACATAGCCTGTGGTTAAAACAACCAGCAATTATTTGCCTTTCAATATTGCTATTAAACCTTTAATGTGAATATTACTTCCATATGCTTACTTTTGTGCATTAGCAGGGCAGGTGATTTAATCAAGAGGGGCAATCATTTGCTGAGGTCTAATAAACTATAGCAATCAAACAGAGGCCTTTGGTACTAGTGCACGCTAACTTCTGATTGGCTGTTATCGGTTACTATTCATCAAAGAAAAGCCCACTCTCCAATAGTTGCTACATAAATTATTTATTCATTTTCAGAGGGTTTTTTTTATATTTTTCTGCAAATATTGCATCATTATTGAAACAGAAGTTGTTTTATATAATACTTCAAACTACGTTGGTTGCTAGAGATCATTTCGATTCAAACAATTACTAGCGTGTATTTACCAATATAAATGTTACCAGTAAATAGTAAGTAATTATATTTAAAATTTACCTCTATTCCAGCACCTTCCAGTTCATAGTCACTTTTTAGAGATGCCCCTCCCCTGTTATATAGATCTGAATGATAGGACTGTGAATACACATCTGCAAGTTTTAGCTAAACTCCTATATAAGTTCCATGTATAGAAAACGATGCGACTTTAAAATGGCTGCAGACAAGTAAGTTACGATATACAGTATAAAAATCATTAACTGAACTGGATGGTGATGTTCTGTTAAAATGGACATATTACTAAACTGATTTTCCACACCAGTGTAAAGCGTTGTATGCGGTACTTGTAGTAATCTTTATAGATTGCTATATTCAACATATTGGGTAGGAATTCCATCATAGCTCTATAAAACTTGACACCATACAATACAAAGGAAGTTCAAAAGAGGATGGATGCTCTAATCCTGAATCTACTTGGAGTGCCGGAGATCTTTTGTTTTTTGTATACAACGCCATTGGATTTGGGAATATCCTACTCCTGAGCACCCGTCTATACACTTTAATAGACGGTACGTTTTCACTCTCTACTTGGAGTGCCGGAGATCTTTTGTTTTTTGTATACATTACCATACAATACAAATGCACAGTGGCTTGTTAGTACCCACTTATACTACACATTCCATGAAAACAGATTTTCACAACGCTAAAACCCAGTGCCTGGTGTGGGAGGGGGTTACTAGGCAACTCTGGTCCTCAAGTACTCCCAAGGTCACTTACTGAGGTCTATCTTAGCCATGAAGTGTTCATCTGCTTGATCTGAAAATGAGTTATCTTATCTAGCAATAGGAAAATCATTAAAATATGGCCTGCTGATAGTACATGGTTATGTTTGCTGAAGTGCTGGAGAAGAATAGAGCTTTGTACTATTGTGGGGGACCCATGGGATTGGAAAATTATGGAGGGGGGACTCAATTTTCCTCAGGTCCTGATTTCTCTAAAATCAGCCCTAGCGATTGTAACAATGCAGACAAGAAGTGGGTGGATCCTTTGCACCACAGTGGCATTTGCGCTGGTTAATTCTGAGGTGTGGAGTCTAAGGGGCTCCCGGTCTTTACCCTTAACCCCCACCAGGGTGTGTGGCCTTTGCGGCAAGGGAACCCTCATGTCGCAGTCCCTAGGTTAACCTCTCACTGGTGATAGCTGACAGTCACAAAACTGGAAACCAGATACTGAAAACTGGAATGCAGGAGACTAACTGGATACAGGAAACTGAAGTGCAGGATACAAACTGGAAACAGGTCAGGGCTTGAACATAGAAACTCCTTGCTCAGGCAAGGACACAGAATCTGGCAGCTTAATATAGGGCAGCTCTTGTTGCAATTGGTTGGCAACAGATTTGAACCTGAGTTCCAATCATAACAAAACCTGTGGGAGCCAGGGAAGTTCAGCTGTGTTATAAAATATGTCTAAATCGGAACTTCAATGAAGCCGGAGTGATTTGATAGCCTAGTGAAACTTTTGCTGTCTCTGAGCAAGGCAACCTCTGGTTCGTGTCCTGGGCTTGAGGATTTACACTGATATTACAACCATGAACTCCCAATAGATCCTATTTTAAAGATTTTCCTATTCCTATAAAAACAACAAAGAAAACTCATTTTCAGATCAAACAGATGAACTCTTCATGGTTAAGATAGACCTCAGTAAGTGACCTTGGAAGTATTTGAGGACCAGGGTTGAGCAACCTCACTATAAACCTATATAGCTCACACTGGGAGTAATCTATCAGAGTACAGACCAGTGTTAATAATCAATTGCAAAACAGATACTTGAATTTCATTGTTTAGCTTTATTACACAATTAAAAGCAAAATAAAAGTGTTGATAAGTAACAATGGAACTATAGCAGATATATTCTCCTAAAAGGGAACTGATTAACAATCCATCCACAACATATGTGTTAAATAAATATTTAAATTAAAAAAAAACATGATTTGGAAAACATTATTTAGTGGCAGTGTAAAAATAGAGTAATCTAACCAGAAACCCCTTCAAAGGATAACTGTTATTCCACAAAATAATCCAATAATCTGATGTGGAAGTTGTAGTATTTGTCCACTGACAAAAATCCTCAATGGGCCCGAGTTAGATTTTATCCATAGCCAGTAAGGTTTAGATTTCTTCCTGGGCTTTTTCAAGCCAACAAGTTGTTTCCTCAAATCAGTCTGTCAACTTAACACACAGTTAACAGACAAATTCAGAAGAAATCTAAGCTCTCCAGTAAGTGATTTATATTTCGGTCAGACCATTAGCAAGGTAAGATTTGGTTCAATGAGAAAATAAATTAAAATGCAAGCATTCAGTAAGAAAACATTCAGTTCTGAGAAATGATTATGAATATTTATGAAAATCGTACATTCAACATCTAATGGTACTTCTTAGCTTTTAAAATGGACACATATGAAATATGTCATGGATAATGTACCCATTTCTTTACGTCATACGAATATTCCAAGCAATATGTTAGCAATATGGAAATGGAGCTTTTTTTGTAATTTATAAGAATATTACAAACCACTGAGGGTTCCATGACCATTTTGAAAGTGCAAAGCCAAAGGGATGATTTGGCGGCTGTAAGTGACTTTAACATAAAATTAAGCTCTGCAGGAAAGTACTTAAACATTCCCATTTGGATTGACATGGCAGTTATTCAAACACAGCACTAGTAATAATCTTTGAAGTTTAATTTCTGAATGTTTTTGCTTTCATTCTGTACTTGCCACCTGCAACCTCTGTTGATAATTGTTGCTGTTGACACAGCTCCTATGATCCCTTGTGAAATGTGGCACAGCATTAATTTCAGCATCAGGTCCCTCAAAAACTTGTTCAGTCCAGATTGAAATGATGAGTGCCAGAAAGTCTTTAGCGCGTTTATACAGTGGAACAGTTTGTTTAAAATAAACAATGGTCTCACTTAAAAAACTCATACAATTATATTTCAGGAACAGAAATCATATTTTAAAGCACTCATAAAACTCTGCCTGGGTATATACTTGGATACCGATAAACCGAAGCACTAGCCTTGGTGGGTACAAAAGCTACCCATATTTAGCTAAATCCCTATCTTTCACCTGCAAGGTGAGTGAACATAAGAAACTGCCTAAACACAACTTGCAGACTCTCCTTCGACCAGATAGGGGCACTGCAATCTCAGAATAACAAGCCCAGAGACACGCATCTCTCCCTCTGTGTGGTACAAAGAACCACCTAATCACAACCTAGCACTTAAAGTGATTTTATGCTTGTAATTTACTCATTTGTAGTGTGTAATGCCCTTTTCTCATGTCTGTATATGTCTGTCTTATATTTGCATTGCTGAATTGTACAGCGCTGCTTAAATTTGTGGTGCTTTATAAATAAAATTATCCATACATACATGTACTGATAGGGATAATGTAAATAAATCAGTACATTGCTATATGAAGATGTTTTATACTGAGTGTAGAGATACTCTCTGTACATGAAATGACTCCCAGTGTTTCATTGATTCTAGAGTAACAAATGCTGCACAAGTTATTGACCCTAAGATAGTGTGAGCCCGTCAGTGTGGGTTATATCTGAGATCCAAGTCAAACAGCTTAGAGGTCAATCCTAAGCCCCCTGATCTCTTAGCTGCCTGAGTCCCCTATATCAGTGTGAGACTAGACAACCTGGCTGTAAGTTGATTTTTAACCGGGAAAGTGTTTCAGCTAGTCACAGGCTGACTTACATTTAACCATCTAGCCTGTGGCTTTATCTCTCTTTAAACTAAATTGCATTCAGTCGGACACAGGGTGTAACTCAAATGTAAGTATTTATTCACATGACTAAACAGAAACACACCATCTTAGTATTTTATATAGTTTTGATATACAGATTCCCTTCTCCCAGGGTTTGGTTTACACAAATATGGATTTTTCTCTATGAAAGTTTTGACTACTCCTCAGTTAAAGCTCTTCCTAGCTTGAACTGTCCCTGACTTGATCTGTAGTGAAACAAAGAAACTGTCCCAACTAATACAACTTGATGAGAAAACGGGTTACATAATACAGAACATCTTTCCAGTGTTACATGTTTATAACTAAATCACTTTCCATGATACTATGCCTTCTGGAATACTGTCCTAGAGGGTTGCACACCAACACTGGAGGTCTCCTACCAGTGCTGCTGCCAGAGACTCTGTTACCATCAGCTGCGTTAAGATAAAATAAATGATCACCTGATCTGGATACTTTCTTAAGGGAACAGGTCTTTCTTAAAGGGCTTTAAAGGTGTTTCTATTAAAAGATATTTTAATGAATTGTTCAACACTTGAAAGGGAACTGACGCCACTAACAGTTATTTGCTTATGCCATTGTTACTGTTAAAATATACAGCATTGTAATATATATTGTTTATTTATTTTCAGACATTTTTACTGTGACTTGATTGTGCTATTTGACTATTGTGAAAAGCCAATCAGGACTTTATATGTGATCCATTCTCACCCAGATGTGGGCATAGCCCAGTAGCATGCATTTTGTAGAGATTTTCAGGTGAAGTACGGCTTTATTAATTATGAATTGTATACATAGTAAAAGTGAAATAAAACCCACATACCAAGTGAAATGACAAAATACCAGTAAGATACATGCCACAGTTGGTACTAGTTAAACTCTAGCATGTACTGTATATTTTCTAATTGACCTGATTAAGAGGAATGACCTGGTAACTCTCCCAATCTTACATTATTTGATGTTAAATGTTTGGCCTGGTTACAGATTGAAAATCAATGCACATCAGCTTATAGGAACATAATTAATAACCAGTGAATACAACAGTGGCTTATCTGTATTAACTATATTATCCATTTTCTGTATTTTTATCATGGTTTCTATTAATATATAAGAGTTTTGAAAACAACAATGGAAACAAGTACAAAAACACCAAAAAAACAGATAAAATGATAATAACGGTAAGATACCGTTATTATTGCACATTAACCAGATAATAAATATTCCCAATGATTTCGTGTAAAAGTGTACAGAATATTTGGAAGCCCTGTTCCACACCGTTATTTTTCTCAACTGACTTCATTGGACACTGGAGTCTGAATTGTTACGTATAGTTGCAAATTCGCCAGATAAAGACAGTCGCAATAGGCTGCTACTGTCGCAGATATGTCTTTATAATGAGAATATTGTCACAGTCACGACTTTATTATGGGAAAATTGTCGCAA
>WMED01006136.1:0-16319 GCA_019650415.1 Pipa parva | reverse complement strand
TATCAAAGTCGAAAAGATTTTTTGAAGGCCTAATGCTGGAGAAACAGTTTTAAAGGCGAACTAAAGGTTGAATAAAAACGTAGTCATATAAAAAAATACCTTCTAGTAAGTTGAAACGTTGCAGTAACAGCTTGAAATGTGCTGTCATTTCACTGTATGGAGGCAGACTTCACACCACTTAGGAGGGTACAGGAGCCAGCACAACCGACTTATGTGATATGGCTCCTTTTTTTATTCGACCTTTGGTTCTACTTTAAATTTATAATGCTGATATCGCCTATTTAAAAATGCCTAGCAGGAATACTTCTATATATTACTGTTACTACTGGTTGAAAGTCAGTTATTCACTATGGTGCAAATTCGACTGTCGAATTTGCAAACAGTGGATTCCCATAGCAAATCCGCGACAATTTCCCGATTTTAAAGTAGCGACAATTTTTTAATACTACTATTGTAACAATTTTTCCATAATAAAGTTGCGACTGCAACAATATTCTCATTATAAAAACAACATATAATGCATTATAAAAGCAGCATTTGGTGCTGACACCACCCAGTATCCTATCAATCTTCCTCTTCCCAGATAGTTTATAAACCATGCACAAAAATACCTGTGTATATGAGAACTCAATATTTTTTTTTTCTAAAACAGCATTTCTTAACATAAGGTAATGTCTATATTATTTTCACTTTCGTTTTTTGGACGACAGTATTCTGTTTAAAGGGATATTAACACTGACAAATCATATTCTGGCTGCACTGCATGTGCTCTCCTTTGGGGCAAAGGAGGGGGATTTGGGGGGGATGCGTCCATCCAATTTAGGGGGTAATTCACCATAGTGCGAAGTGAGCTCCGGATCGTTCACATCACTTTGCGCACACTGTTATGCACTTGCTGATGTCCTGCACACGGACATCAGCGAACGATTTAAAGGGATTCCAGTTTCAGCGAAAACACTCGAGTAGCCTTGCAGAGACTGGAATCTCTTTAAAGCGTTCGCTGATGTCCGCGTGCAGGACATCAGCAAGTGCTGAGCACATAACACCATGTGCGAAGTGATGCAAAGGATCCAGAGCTCAGTTTGCACTATGGTGAATTACCCCCTTATCAGGTCCACTTAACAGACTCTTTTTAGAGAGCAGGGAGTTGTCTTATCTGAATGCTAAAAGCTTTCAGCTAAGACTGTGTTAAAAGAAGCAAACTCCCTGCTTCATTTCTGCTCCCATGCCTGACTTGAATCAAAAGTTGGGTTTGGCGGAGCTAAATGATGATTGACATTATAGTTCCTCCAATCAGATCCCTGCTAGATCATGAGTTAAGGGATCTGATTGGAGGAACTTTTATGTCAGTCATCCTTTTAGCCGCGCCCAACCCAACTTGAAATTCACTTGGACTCTTGACAGGTCCACTTTAAGTTAATGCCAGAATTGCAAAAATTTGTACCAGTTGAAAGGGTGCTTTTAAATAACTGGCCATGGATTTCTCCAAACCTAATACTTTTCTCTTTTTTTTAATAGTTAATATATTGTTTCTTCCAAGAAAAATGATTGTATTGTGCCTCTTTGTTGTAAAGATATTCGTGAAGTGAAAGGGATCTGTTCTGATACAGGAGCAGGCAAAATATTCTATGGGGGGAAATTTATAAAGTAATTTTGATATATTTGCAGCAAATCAATCAGATTCGCTGTGCTATTGCTGTTTTTTTTCTTTTTCGATTTATCTCAATTTATATAGTGGAGAATAAAATGTAACAATATCCAAAAAGATCGACAATCGATAAATATCGATGCATTATTACCACTACATGTTTCATTGCTCTCAATGGAGCCCCTTTTCCATCGATATCAATATTGTTGATCTTTTCGATGAGGACTTAGAAAAATTGTTCTAAACCATCACCATAGGGCAGGGATGGCGAATCTATGGCATGCGAGCCGTCGCCCAAACCCTGCTCTCAGTACAAGCCACGGACCCAATCTGACAGTCCGGATCCGTAGCCGGCACTGAAGAAGCGCACACGAGCAGGGGAGTTCTCCTCCCTTGACGCGTGTGCACTCCTCCCCCGGCGCTGGCATGATGACGTCACTCACCAGCGCCAGTGCTTCGGGGGACGCGCTCGTGAGTGATGTCACCTTTTTGGCACGGAGTGCCAAAAAGGTTCGCCACCCCTGCCATAGGGAATAGTGGGTTTTCGTCTCCTTCAACTAGGCACTTTCCAGCAATAAAAAAAAGGCCAGAAGGGGCTTCTCTGCGATATTGATATTTTCAACCTAATTAATCGATATACTAGGAGAAAACGTTAAACAATTTTTATAAATATGAGTTGACAATAAAATGTACTATTACCACTTCTGGATTCCAGTCAAGTATTTTTCTCACACTAGTTGACTTTAATAAACAGCAGTGTTATTACTGCATTATGTTCCCTACAGCCTATTTTCTGTTCGTTTGACATTCGTTTTGCACTGAGAACATGAACTGTTTCATTATGTTAGATGTTCCCAAATACACAGACCATGGTTTCCAGCGGCTTTTTAAGTTACAGGAACTCCTATATACACGCAAAGGAACGTTACGTCTCAAAACAGCAAACACACGCCGTCACAACGCATTCTAGATCATGGCAGGAATACTTCCCACCTCCAGATGTCGCTGTTGCCAAATAACGGCGTATTAGGTATTGTCATGCTCTCTGTAGTACAATTCGTTTACTCTGACCTCTCAGTCTCCAGCATTTTCACTTCCGGGTCGCATCATTAGTTTGAACCTATTGCCGGTACTGACAAGTGGCTTGGTGAATGCGTTCCTGGGACTAAGAACGAAAATAAGGGTGAGTTATACTTGAATGCTTCCGTGGGAAATCTTTAAATAAGGTCAACAAGACTGGACTTTCCATAATCGTCACATAGATGAACTTTTGGGGTTGTTTAGTAGCTGTTATATATACTCATTACACGGATTTTCATCTTTCTACCATGTTCGCCTTTAACTGCTAACATCCTCATGGGGGTATGCTGGGCATTGCAGTGCAAAATATGGTTGTGGTTTAAGATCCCTGGGGCAAATACTGAGAATAAAAGTTCAGTATTAAGGCCCCTAAACCTATTGCTACTAATTGTATAGTAAAAAAAAAAATCAAAGCAGTTAAGTAAGGACAGGGTTACAATGATGTATATGTACGCATTGCGAAAAAATGCTAAAAACCTGCCGTCATGACAAACCATTGAGAATAATGACTTGCGCGTACAATGTCACACTTGCATTTCATGGAGGGGAACTTGCACCGGACTGCTTCATGTTGTGTAATGCGAGCAATGCGACAGGATTAGTAGCAATTTAAATTGAACAATAGTGGTCACACAGGCAAAAAAAGTTACAAGTAAGAACTATAATTTATATGTAAAGCATGTCACAAAAATATGCCAGGGAAATGCAACAGTGTGCTTTTGCGACACTTTTTTTTTTCTTTTAAAATGAGGCATACCATACGCCAGTGTGAACCTGGCCTAACAAAAAGAAAAAAATCCTTTTAGGTTCATTCATGTGGGACAGAAATAAATATTTTGGCAATCAAATGACCATTATTGATTCTATTTATTATTTGAAATTGTAATTTAATATTTAAGTATGCTGTAATGGTTCTTTTTTCTTTGGTGTTGTTTAAGTGTTTTTTAATGTGTACCTGTCACCTCAAAACTCTCATACTAATGTAGATTGTACTAGTGAAGTAACGTTTTGTAAATATCTATGTATTTTAAAAAATGTACCTTTAAACAGCAGTTCTCTCTGTCATCTTCCCTGTCAGCCTACCTTTTCTTTCCTGAATGTTGACTGGGCAGGGCTAAATGATTGACATCATAGCTCCCCCAATCAGATCCCTGCTAGATTGTGATTTAAGGCAGTGGTGTCCAACCTTTTTCAGCCTGGGGGCCATATAAATTTGCAACACGCGTGTCACGGGCCACTTCAAAGTCGCGACCACGACAAATTTTAAAGTTACAACTGCTATAATTTTCCATTGTAAAGTTGCGACTGTGACAATATTCTCTTTATAAAGACACGACTGCAACACTAACAGTCTATTGCAACTGTCTTTTAACTGGTGAATTCACACATATGCAACAATTCTGACTTAGGAATTCGGGCCACAGGCTGGATTGCACCACATCCGGCCCGCGGGCCGTGGGTTGGGCATCACTAATTTAAGGGATCTGATTGGAGGAGCTATAATGTCAATCACTATTTGGTCCCACCCAACCAATACTCTGGAACGAAAAGGCAGTCTGACAGGGAAGATGACAGACAGAAATGCTGTTTAAAGGTACATTTTTAAAAAAATATATATTTATAAAAACATTTATTTCATTAGTACAAACTAAATTAGTATTGGTTTTGAGGTGACAGGTTCACTTTAAGCTATTTAAAAAAAGAAAGTGCTTCCAATAATGAATGACAGTTTATGATACATTCATGGTTTCATGCAATACTTTGCATGCAAAGGTACTTTTTGTATTCAGTAAGTAGAGTCAGTCACAATCATGAATTTAACAAGGTGTAGTTCTCTGAATTCACCTGCTTGACTTCACTACATCAGAGTGGCGATTTGGGGATTGATGGCAGGACTTTGGTGTGGTTGTCGGTCGACTATTTCATCAAAAGTGACAATGGCAACTGCAACTAAATTAGTCTGCAACTAAACTTATACTAGGGACAAGGTGAAATAGATGTATTATTCACTTATATACAGTTAGTGGTATATGGTGAGGATGATGTCACTTCACTGGAAGAATTCACATCACTCTGCATGACTTCACATCCTACTTCTATTCAACTGACTTTGCCACACTCCACACCATCTGTAGCAGTCTGCTTGTATGACAAATGTGTCCACAGCATCATAAATAAGGAGAAGTGAATTTGCGACTATTTTGGTGATGCGACTTGAATTGTAGCAAAATGATTCAGATTTTAGCCAATATCGCCCTGTGTCTTTCCAATTGATGCCACAAGCATTGAGTACATAGAACAACTGCAGTATCTTTTTCTTAGTGATCTGTAACATGGGAAAAAGTAGCATTGAAACAAGGAACCCTGTATTCTTTTGTGGGATAACTAGAATAAACTAAATAGCACAAGTGAGTGTTGAGGGATCATTGGAACTGTGCTTTAAAATAAAAGAATAATTATCTTTCTGTGTGTAATTTGGGGATGTAGCCAAGGATGGCCCTGTCAAATCTAGAACTGTCTCAAGAAACTGGAATGTGTCTGGTAACAGTATATAATGCGATTAGATATTGCGAGGGTAGTTTAAAGGAGAATTACAGTCAGCTTACATCTTTACATATACAGTGCTATACCTTCATGAGGAGTGTTTCTCCCCAGTAGATGTTTCATGTGAAGCAGGATGATTTATAACACAACATTGGAAAACTCCCACACCAGCAAATGTGTGTGATATAACTGCTAAACACGAGAAGAAAAAGCTGCCTGACTGCTATTGGTTAAGCAGTGTGCTGACATTTTGGCCTCATCATCAGAGCTCAATATCCCCCTGCAACTGCATTGTCTCTGTGAAGGAGTTCCATGTATGGGAAGTGTAAGCCTCTAGCCACTCCCTCTCCCTGACTTCTCTCTCCACAGTTTACCGCACAGGCGGTCGGACAGCTTTTATCTACTCATGCTCAGGGTTAGGAACAGGTTTTTTAGCTAGAGGGGAGTGGTTTTCCACACAAGAACATCTCTCTGTATAGTGATTGATGTCACTCGGAGGCGGGGCTCATCGGCCTGCACAGGAAGAGTCTGTACATGGAATGGTTGTGGGAGCAAGACTGTTTAAACGAGAGGCAAGTACTACTGAGGCCAAAATTGTTTTAGATTTTAATGTTTAAGATGGCTTTCTATATGTATACATGTCAAATATAAATAATGTTTTATCCAAACTTTTCATACCCTTTAAGTTCTAGCTACTGAGCAGGAAGTAGCTCTGTAGATTGATGTTTTCCTTCAGGCTCTTGCTGAGTTACTTTTCTTGAGTAAGCAGTTCTGACAACTGTGGTATGTAGCAGCAAGAAGAATAATTTGTTGGAATATTGGTCAGCTAGCCTCACTTTTAAAAAGTATAAACTTTTTCTTTTTTTTTTTTTTGACTGCAACTGTAAAAAAAAAAAAAAAAAAAATTAGTCAAGCTACTGCAGGAGTTTCTCATTAAACCCAAAAAGAAAAAGTTTATATCATAAACAAACTTCAAATTATCCTCATTGGTTTCCTCTCAGATCACTGCCAAACCCAATTTCTCAGGTGGGCCTGAACCCAACTGTTCTGCAAGAAAACCACCTTGCCCAGCCTAACAAGGTTTCCTCATCTGATGTCCCAGCCACCTCTTTCGGGTAGGACAGTAATTTACAATTGTTGCTGCTTCTCAGTGTTTAAGCTTTGCTTAATGTTATCTGGAGAGCTGCTTCCTGATCTGAAGATCTTTGTTTCTAGTGTCTTGTCTTTTAGGGAAGGGATCTTTGGCCAGGTTCACACTGGTGTTTATATATGCTGCCAATATACTCTGCATTTAAAAACAAAAATCCATGCTGCGAATCCTTATAACACTTATCTTGTTCCAGCCACGCTAGCGCACTACGCGAGCATGTGCACGCCAGAACGCTTCGCATCATGTATTTTCTAAGCATATGTACATGACACTAAGAATGTGGCCAGATAGGAGAATCCACGAACACAGAGGGAACGTTCCCACTGCGTCGGGTAAGTACAATAGAAAAGTGTATCCTGAAGATATGCTGGCCTAATTTTGCTGGTGTATTTTTGCGACACGCTTTTCTAAAAGCGCAGTGCATAATTGTGCTAGTCTGAACCAGGTCTTAATCCAGTCATACTCTGTTCCTAAACATACTTTGCAGAGAAAATATTTTAATGGTGTGCACAATAAATCCCCTTCTTTCCTTTACTTTATTTATTCACTAATAGTTAGTCTGGTCATCTTTTGTAAACATATGGGTACCATATTGAATACAACGGTATAACATCACTTTCATGCAAAGTGAATATAGTTATACTCTAGGCCTGGATCATTGTACGGTTAGAGACTACTCAGTGAAATAATCTTTTTGCCACTCAGTTTCAAAACAATGTTGCATTAGAACTTATTGTATTCTTTAGTCTGCATCTGTTGGCTTAATGTTTGCAACATTCACATAAACAAACTGGTTGATTTAATCAATGTTTCCTATTTTTTTAATAAATGGAACTATGCACAATATTTGTTTTGCTTAATTTACCTAGAATGTTATTCTAAATTATCCCTCGGTACAGACTGAGTAATTTTGTGGCATTGTGTATACATATGTTGCCTTGGCTACTTTCATACTTATTATAGACCCTCTTAACCTGACTATCCTCCATATTTATTGCTTGACTTTGTTATAAAGCTCTAATCCATTCCGTTCTGAGAAGACTCTACCAATCGCTGAAAGGAGCACTCTGAAGGCATTAGTAGGAGCAATTGTGGCCTTCAGCAAAGCATATGCATTCCTTAATGTTTTTATTAAACACAAAGAGAAATGTCAATGTGTATGCCCTGTGAATTTTATTACTGACATTCAGCATCACTTCTGTTTAACTTGTATGTTAATATTCCAAGTTAAATTAGTTATTATTTCTTCTTTTCATATCTTTACTTTGTAAAGTAGCTGATGTAGGCTTTACTTTATTATATCAAATATACCATGGGACTGCACAAATATAGATTTGTATAGCCACGTTATATATTTGCTTTGACCTTGAGGAACCCAACTAATAGCCTTTGTCCAGAATGCACACTTAAGCCTTAAGTTGCTGGTAACCCTGCATTCCAGCCAGCTTGTCAATAGTTCAGTTTTCATCACTGCAGATCTAAAAATTTAAAGTCCCCTGTTAGAGGCTTTATGCCTCCTTAGCACCTAACTTGACTGAGCCCCAAGTACAGGTCTGCCTTTGCCCTTAAGCCACTGCAGGCAATGTACCAGGCATCAAAACACATAGAAAATGTAGCCAAACCACACCCCATATGGTTGTATGTATGATGTTGACCAATAGCATTGCTTGTTTTAAGAGCCATCAAAATGCATAGTGTGCCATTGCCTTCAGCTGATGTAGGATACTTTTTTTTTGTAAAGATAGCCAGTGTGATAGTCAAAAGTAAGGTAAGAGTGTTGTGTTGGTTAAAAAAGGCACTAAAATCATTTGTTTGCTCATGCACAAAATGTACTATTTTAATTATTTTTTTAAATAATTAAAGTATGTTTTTTTCAGTGCTAATCCACTTTAGTAAACAGTCAATGTAAAAATGCATAAAACAAAAAGCTAACCAGAATTCTTTAGAAACCTATGAGTTAAGACTTTGTGACTTTTTCATATCTAGTTTTCTGCAAGAAATCACCTACAACCTACTTTCTTCATGGTAAACCCTATGAAAAATTCACACAATGCATTTTGTTGTCGTCACTAATGCAACTCTGTGGCCTGTGGTTTTGCTTTCTATGTATCTTATACTGGTTTTATTGACAATGCCTTAAGGTGCTATATGCAAGACATTCTTTTCCTCGTTTGTTGAGCTTTTCAGCACTGTGTTTAAAATTAGACACCTTTGCTAAGTTAGCATATGAACCGTTTAAATGAAAATTTTATAAAAGTTAAATATCTTTGGTTCAAATAATAGTTGTCAGAAATATTCAAAGATAAAAGGTTTTTAGTGATATTCTTTAAATTAAAAGGGAAGGAAAATTGTTATGATCACAACAGAATCAACCAACTATTAATACATGGCACATTCACCAAGTATAGTCCAGGATCCAGCCAAGTGGGGCTCCAACCAGCCCAAGTGAACAAAATGACATAAAAAGCCAAGGCTGCTCAACATAGTATTTCAAAGGGACCATTCCATTTATTGCAGAATGTGCTCACACAACATTTCAGGGAGGCTACCACCTCCCTTTATCAGGTGTACACGTGATGAAGAGAGTTAGGCCCTTATTCACCACTGTGCAAAGTGAGCCATGAAGAGTTCGGCTCACTTCGCACATGGTGTTATGCACATGCTGATGTGCTGTGCACGGACATCAGCGAGTGCGTTAAAGGGATTCCCCTCCCGGCAAGGAGACTCGAGTGCTCTCGCCAGTAGGGGAATCCCTTTAACACGCTCGCTGATGTCCGCGCACAGCACATCAGCATGCACATAACACCATGTGCGAAGTGAGCCGAACGCTTCGCGGCTCACTTCGCACAATGGTGAATTAGGGCCTTAGTAACCACTCTGAAACATTGTATAATGTATCACTTTAAAAAAACTTGATGTATTTTATTCCTTAATGTAGAATGGGTTTTAGAAAACATTTGAAATATTTTTTATTGTGCCTCATTTGCCCATTTTTTTTAAATTATTTTTGTGTGCTAGGAAAATGAACTGATGTTTATAATGGATCATGACTCCCCTACAATCAGACCTCGTAGAATTCAGAACCAAAATGTAATTCATCGTCTTGAACTTAGAAAAATCAGTTCAGGAAAGCCTGGTTCCCACTGGCATCAAGTACGAATATTCCATCAGAATGTTTTTCCTAACTACACTGTGGTAAATGTGGAAAAGCCTCCCTGTTTTCTTCGCAAGTTCTCACCTGACGGGAGATATTTCATTGCATTTTCTTCAGACCAGACTTCTTTGGAAATATATGAATATCAAGGTTGTCAGGCAGCTGAAGATCTATTACATGGATACGATGGAGAAATACTGGCAAATTCTAATGACCAGAGGTCTGTAAACATTCGTGGAAGGCTGTTTGAACGCTTCTTTGTTCTTCTTCATATAACAAATGTGGCCTCTAACGGAGAGCACCTAAATCGTGAGTGCAGCTTATTTACAGATGACTGTCGCTATGTTATTGTGGGATCTGCAGCATATCTTCCAGAGGAGCCCTATCCACCATTTTATGAAATATATCGTAACAGTGAATCTGTGACCCCAAACCCAAGATCACCATTAGAAGATTACTCTTTGCACATTATAGACCTCCACACAGGCAAACTTTGTGACTCAAGGACGTTTAAATGTGACAAAATAATTCTCTCACACAACCAAGGTCTTTATTTGTATAAAAATATTCTGGCAGTCCTCTCTGTACAACAGCAAACTATTCATGTTTTTCAGGTGACCCCTGAGGGAACTTTTATTGATGTTCGAACAATAGGTCGGTTTTGTTACGAAGATGACCTTTTAATATTGTCTGCTGTTTATCCAGAGGTACAACGTGAAACTCAAACTGGAATGGCAAACCTATATAAGGAACCATTTATAAACTCATTAAAGCATAGGCTGTTAGTATATTTGTGGAGAAGAGCTGAAAATGATGGAAGTGCCATGGCTAAAAGGAGATTCTTCCAGTATTTTGACCAGCTAAGACAACTTCGTATGTGGAAAATGCAATTGTTGGATGAAAATCACCTTTTTATTAAATACACTAGTGAAGATGTAGTTACTCTTCGAGTCAACGACCCATCACAGGTACAGGTATAAAACATTCTTTAATTTTATAAAAAAAAAAAAAAAGTAATCTTGCTTTAGTATTACGTCTATATCAACATTTGTACCACAAAAAAACAAGTAAATATGAATAGGCAATGACTCCTGAATAGAACAATAGAAAATTTGTAGGTTACTCATAAGAGTAAAGCTGCCTAAATTGTTTTTATTTCTTTCCAGACCTTTCCATAATCCCACCTTTTCCATTTTTAATTTATATGCTCATTAACCCTACTACTTCTGCATGCTATGTTAGGGTGACATTTGTGTCTTTCCTCTTTTCAGTTTTTCCTGCACAGTATTACCAAGTTCTGTCCCTTTCTCTCCGGTCACAGCTAACACCCTGCATGCTCTCATTGTATACAACTTGGACTGTTGCGGTGCCCTTCTAACTGGCCTTCCAGCTTCCCTCCTTTCCCAACTCCAGTCTTTTAAATTCTGTTGCCAGAATTCACTGTTTCTTCCTAGAAGGGACAGATTTTCTCCCAACACCTGTTTGCTCTATGGTTCCTTGTTAAAAAAGAAAAAAAAAAAAAATATTTACAGTGGACATTTACAGCACTCCCTTCTGTTTCCGCTCCCTACATTTCTTCACTTGTGTGGCCAAATATTTGCAGTTGCCTTCTAATTTTCTCACAAAGCAATAGTCTGTGAACCATTCACTAAGACTCTCCATTCTGGTCTTAAACCTTTCTCTCTTGTTGCCCCTTATCTCTGGAATTATATATCCCACTGCCTATCTTCCTTTGCCTAGAACAGTGGTGGCGAACCTTTTCGGCACTCAACAGCTCCTTGCCCTGAAGTGCTGGCACTGATGAGTGATGTCATTGCTCCTGCGTTGGGGGAGGAGCATTCCCCAGCGAGCGAGTGGTCTAACAGCGTAGGCTGCTGATCCGACTTGAAAACTGTCAGGTTAGGTCCGCGGCCTGCACTGAAAGACCGTTTGCTCGTGATTAAACCCCTGAAATATTGCACCTGTACCTCAACCTATGGTCCAATAAAAGGGTTATATACCAGAATCTACAAATAGCGTATGTGTATATTCTTCTTTTAAATATTCTACATATATGGTGATGTGTTGCCTATCATCAAAGAATCTGGCATCACCTCTAAGGAGGTGAATATATTCATTTAAAGAAGAAGTAACTACCCTGTTTCCCTGAAAGTAAGATATTCCCCGAAAATAAGACCTAGTACAGCAGTTCTCAACCTTTTGAGAACCGCGACCCCAGGCACTGTCGTCATGGTGTGACGTTTCGCCCGAACGTCATCACGTATGCGCGTCACGTGGTGACATTTTGGGCTGACATCACCCCGCAGGAACCCTTATAAGAAGGGTCCTGCGGGCGCTTCCGGACTCAGCGGCGGTTGTCGACCCCCGTGGGATGGTCGTGTGACCCCCAGGTTGAGAACTGCTAACCTAGTGCTATTTTTTCCAAGCTTAGAAATATAAACCCTCCCCTGAAAACAATACCTAGCTGCACTAGTACTTCCAAGTACTGGAAATATACAGAGTTTCCCAGAAAATAAGACATCCCCAGAAAATAAGACCTAGTGAGTCTTTAGGAGCAAAAATTAATATAAGACCCTGTCTTATTTTCGGGAAAACACGGTAGCCATCTTTGAGCCAATAAATGTCCTGTGACACCAGAAAAATTGAGAATCCACTTTTCACTAGCATGGCATTATTCCTACATAGTATTCTTAAAATTAAGCTGAATTTCTGGTTTGCATTGCTTTAAAGGGGAACTATCGTGGTAAACCATACTTTCCTGATTGATCTAGCAGCAGTAGAACAGTTTTCATCTGATGATCCTCAGATGAATACATCACCACTCTGCTCACTTCCGGGTCTATGTGAGTGATGTTGGTCCCTCACATAGACCTCCCCCCCAGAGTTTCATCAAAATTGACCGCACATTACCAGATCAATTTCCAACAAAGGTAAACTAAAGTGTTTTTTTTTTCTTTTAGAATAAACTTTGTGAGACTGTTTTATTTTTTTTTTTTTTTTTACTATGTTACTATGCCATATTCTACATAAACAAATTTGATGGCTTTGTACATATTTTTATCTAAAATCATATTAGCATATTTGGTTGAAATGACTGCTGACCTCCATGAAAACCATGCAGAGCTCTGTTACCATAACTTTCAATAGTATTAAAGTGCACCTGTCACCTTGCAATTGTTATAGTTAAGTAAAGTAAATCAATTGATAATGTAAATAATAAAATCAAATTGTCAAAAAAAAACATAAGATCATAAAGTAATTCTTACTGTAAGGTTGTCCCGATTTCCAGATTTGGAAGCTGCCATTTTGGATAGGACCTGTCACTCAAAATCTATTTTGATGCCCCCAAATACTTTGGTTCCTCTCTCCCTCTGCCAAATCTCGCCCATGCACACTAGATGAAATTGGGGACACGCATTGGCAGCAGTAACTAAAACATGAAATACTAGAATAGCGCTGCAGCAATACCTGCTGATGTTGCTGCAGCACAAAGATTCACACTTCACAGGACCCCCACACCTCTTACACCACCATAACATCAACCCCCTGATCCCGCCCAACATCAGGCCCCCACCCAGCACTATTATTCAGTAACTGGCAAGTAAGCGGTTATAATTTAAAACCCATTTATTTCCATAACAGTACTGTAATACTAGCACTATGAAATAATTAGTATAAACTAAATAAACACTAGCTAGCTGGGGTCCCTGGGACCCCCACACCTCCCCCAACATTACCCCTCACTTAGCTCTATGCTGAGTGAGGGGATCCCTAAGTGCAGGAAGCGACTCCCTGAGAGCCGCTTTCCTCCCCCCTGCCCCTCTGTAGGGGGTCCTATAGAAACGAAAAGAAGGGGTCCTTGGGACCCCTATCCCCCCACCCTCCCCCAGCATTAGGCGGAGTGTGAGATTAGTACCACTAGGAGCCGCTCCTCTTCCCCCCTACCACCATGTCCCTGTGTGGTAGAGGGGCATAAACAAAACTAGTCGGGGTCCCCTATCTCCCCCACTCCCACCAGCCGCTATGCAGGGATGGGGGATCGTTACTGGGAGTGGGTCCAGCTGGACCCACTCCCCTTCCCCTTCTCCCTATCCCAGTAATCAATTGGGGTAGGGGACATCAACATTAAACAGGGACCCCTACTAATTGTGGTTTATTTAGTTTATACTAATTATTTTCATAGTGCTAATATTACAGCAGCGCTATGAAAATAATTGAGTTTTAAATCATTTAACTGCTTACTTACTGGCTAATGATTAAAAGCGCTGATAGGAGTTGATGCTGGAGGGGATCGGGGGAGGTGTGGGGTCCCAGGGACCCCTACTATCTTGGGTTTATTTAGGTTGTATTAATTATCTCCATAGCACTAATATTACAGTACTGCTATGGAAATAATTGGGTTTTAAATCATAACTGCTTACTTGCCGGTTAATGATTAATAGCGCTGGATGAGAGCTGATTATAGAGGAGGTGTGGGGGTCCTGTGGATCCCAGATAGCTGGGGTTTGTTTACTTTCTAAGGAAGAGCACGTTTACAAGAACATGCTTGAGAATATTGCGAGAGGAAGCAACTTGTCAATCATATATATGACGCTTCCTCTTAACTCATCCCAACCCGACTCGAGAAAGAAAAGTCAGGATGTCAGGTAATACATCTATATTTAAAAAAAAAAACATTTATTGCATTAGTAGAACTTAAATCAGTAATCGAGTATTGAGGTGACAGGTGCACCTTAAAGGTGAAATAAAGCCACATGCTAAATGCCAGCCAGACTGTACTGTTAAGTAGCCCTTTTTGTCAGGAAAGAGGCTTACCTTGCAGTCATCTGAGAACTTTGACAATTAAATGTAGAATTACCTGCCTGATGTGGCTACCATAACTATGGCACAGCCTTTGTCAGCACACATGTAAACTGTGCGTGTCTTACACAACAGCGATAGGGCAGATTGGGCAGTCTTAAGCTGGCAGAGTTCTCCATCTCATTTTAAAATGAAGGATTGTGGAAAGGGGTGTTATAGCTTAAGAGCAAACAGGCTGGAATACCTTTGACTTTCACCCTCTTTTAAGTGTCTTTTGAGGGGTTATTGAGTAAGAGTTAAAAGGGAATTACTTACAGTCTATGACTCTGACTATCCTATTTACAGGGTGAAGTTTTTGAGGATTCTGTCTGTTGCTTACTGTTGGGTGTGTCTTGCATTTTATTGAAGCCACTGTGGTTTGGGGTGTAACTGTACTATGGTGATTCTAGAATACTTTTGTTGTGTCACTGGGTGTGATCTGAGTGTTTCACAAATGCATTGTGCCAATGTACACTTTCTGTAAGTCCCATTCTATCTATGGTAGCTAAGCCACTTTTACCTGCTGATAAGTATGGAATCAAAAAAGCAATAAACCTCCATTTTGGCATCAGTCACCCCTGTGCTTTCCATATATGCCAATATGGAAATAAAGTTCTACATATGTATATCGCTCTTGTTTTGTGAAAACAAACCTAAAACTTTAGTTTGAAAATAAATAAATTCACACACACCAGTTGAACTATTAGTCAAAATGCATTAACAATAATTGGCCATTTTCCCCCATGTGGATGCATGTGATTTTATAGTTGCTTTTTTGCTTGACGCCTTCCTTTGCCATTTTGTCTTGAAACCTTACTGTTCAAAGTGCATATTACATGTTCTTGGAATGTCTAAAATTCCCATTTGCAAGTTTAACATTTAAAATAACTACAGGGAGCGAAAACTATTAACTAGTGATTTAGAAAACTGTAAAAGCCTCTACTACAGTTTGTTCTCCTAACTGGTGTAATGCTTGTAAATGAAAATATGAATTTTAAAATGACACTTGTGTGCTTAGCAGTTGAGTTGCAGATTAGCTGCACCCCCTATAATACAGCTAAAAGAGTAAAAATGAATTGACATCGCTTAGCATCTCCAAATGTCTAATATTATGATGACACATAAAAATAGATTACAGGCAGCTAAGTATTGAGACTTATACCAGCTCACATGAGTAGAGATAAGGGCATGGTTATATTTTTTAAACTGTTCATCATTTTAGCTGTATTTTATTATGTTGGCTTTGGTCAAACATTTAATACATTTAAGAAATTGAAAGCTGGTGTTAGGTACCAATTTCACTGTTCCAGGATGTTTTCAGATCCAAAACTGAGGTATGAAGATAGATAAGTTTATTGTTACTGAATAAGTGCATACGTACAAACCAGCGAAATTAAAGTGTGTCCATGTAACATATAAGCAAGATATGATAAAAAAAAAAAAACAGAAAAATATTGAATTTAGAATAAAAATAATATGTAGTAAATAGTATAAAAAATAGTTAAAGTGCAGTCGCAGCTTAAATAAATATAAATAGATAGTGTAGATCAGGGGTCTCAAACTCGCGGCCCGCAGGACGATAGTTTGCGGCCCCCACCTCTGCCATACATACCAATAGTTTTGCGGCCCGAGCGTGAGTCCCTGGCAGGGCTGGACTGGCAGCTGTAATCAAGTCAATAAAGTTTTGTTCGAAAGGAAAACAAAAACAGCAGCAGCATCCCAAAGCAGGAAGTGATCCGTGTGCTGTGCTGGTCGCTAAGGTAGGTAGAGAGAGGGGTGTGTGTCTGTGTGTGTGTGTGTGTCTGTCTGTCTGTTTGTGTCTGTGTGTGTGTATGTCTCTGTCTGTGTGTGTGTGTGTCTCTGTCTGTGTGTGTGTGTGTCTCTGTGTCTGTCTGTGTGTGTGT
>WMED01006135.1:0-18776 GCA_019650415.1 Pipa parva | reverse complement strand
GGGTGGCTGTAAGGGATTCATTCATTCCAATGAATTTATTTAGAAACAATAAATCAGAACACTCACAAATTTTTTGCGTTTCAAAAGCGCATAAAATAATGCATGGATACAGATTGCTCAGCTGTAACACGTTGAAATAGTTCTACGCATTTCACCGCTTTTAGCTTGCGGCTTCTTCAGGAACCCAGATAATATAGAAATATTAGCTTTAATTGTGGCTGTGTTTAAATACACTGTCTTGCCGCCTTAGAAATCGGAAGACGTGACAATTGTGTCATATCCGGTCCTGGTTTGGAAGGCACGTGTTCCAATCACAATATTCAATGAGGAAGCTCATAGAAGGACCTGAAACGCACATGCGCCACATCCAGTTAGGATATGAAATGCATGTGCGCTCCAGTCACAAGATTCAGTGCAGTGACTCACATATTGATGTGGAACGCATATGCGTTCCACCTACAGAGCACACCAGCACGATCTATTTGATCACATTTCTAAAACACCCAAGTATGTAACTATTAAGGGAAACAAACGACAAGTATTATTTCTTCCCTAAACGGTTTTTTGTAACTATTTGTGCCAGCGATTAGCTTAGTATAAATGAGTTTTATATATGTGTGTAGAGTTATCGCGGCACTATAGTACCCCTTTAATAAAATGTGTAAACTGTTTGATAGATAGACAGACAGACATGACAGAGATAGATAGATATACGATAGACAAATTAGATTGTTTTAAATTGATTAACAGATGTAGACATTGATTTATGTCTGTGCTCCGATTCTATTACGATCAATCCTCTATTCACCATATAGACAGAAATACAGCTTTAAAAATTAGAAACACTTCAGCTCCTTCAAGCAACAATAATATTTTATTTTAGCTAGATTTAATATCCTTTAGTCTTAGTGAGAAGAATAATAACTTATTATGCTCCTGGTGTTAGAGGAAATTATTGTTTATTTCTTTGAGACCAGTGCTGTTCCTATTCTATAAAGATACAAACTGATTTCAACGCTAGTTTCAATTTGAGCAAAACGTTTCTCCTGAATCTGCTTTGCTCTTTAAATTAATTATTGTCCTTGGGGTTAGATGCTGTGATGAGTACCAGTTACTTTACTTACACAAAAAAAAAAAAAGTCCTAGTAGAGGAAATATTTATTTGTCATTTTCTACTGTCAAAGCTTGAATTTTGAAGATGTAAAATGACTTTTACTTTTAATGTGGAAAAGATAATTGCTTAGCACATTTTGTAGGATATTATAACCCCATGCAATCAAGGGAAATGAATGTCTGTATAAAGAGCTTCCTCTGTCAATTTCTTGGTCATTACTCCAGCTTTTCACATATACCGAGTCATTTCCACATTACCACTTACTGAATTTGATCCCCACAAGGAATTTATTTCCTTTCCTCTTGGTGCAATTGTTTCATGATTATCCGTCTTTAACTTCTGTGCACTATTTAATCATTTAACATAGCATAGTTGTATATATATATATATATATATATATATATATATATATATATACACAACTATGCTATATATATATATATATATATATATATATATATATAAATATATATATAAAACCAATTTTCACTGAGCGGTTTATAAGAAAGCTTGTCTTTACTCCTTTCAGCCATCTTTTATCTGTTTTAGTAAACATAACCCCTCCCAGTGCGCCTGTTTTCTATGCAAATTAAGATATTTCTATCCATATAATAAAAGTATAATTATTTTACAATTAATATGTTATATATAACATTTAGAATTTTTCAAGATCATGGATGAAATATGGGGATATTTTACCATCCTTTTAAATTGAATTTGGGAACGTGATCCCTTTTAAATCTGCATGGGTGCCACTTGCAATGTGGTTCTTGTAAGACATAACGTATATACGCCATGCAATATGAAAGAATTAGGCAATGCACATTAACTTTTATGTATATTGACTCTGCAATACTCACAACCATTATATACAGTATGTGTATTCTTAGGGGTTGTGTTCTTTAGAACGCTCCTTGTCAGATATGGCAGGGATAGGGCATCATGGGTTGGAGCAATCACATCTGCAACCTCATGTTCATCTACAGGGGGCTGCTCAGCTATACTATACAGTACCCCCTGTACCATCCTGCTGGTGGCCCTGAATGAAAGTCACAGGCTTCCATACGGGGTAGCTACATGTTTATCTTTAACACAGTTAAAAATGATATTTCTACATGGTCCATTTCTACACTGACTGGGAACTAATTGTGGGGGAGTTTGGGGTAGGGATGGGCGGGACTACCCAATTTTAGACCTGGGCTGGAGGACTTGAGGGTTTCCCTAGAGAAGGGGTCGGCAACCTTTTGGGCTGAGGGAGCCATATATGTGCAGCTCCCTCAGCCCTTTTGAATCAGGAGCCGCTGACGTCACCATCAGCAGCTCCGGACTGGCTAGCAATCTGGACTCGCGGTGACATCAGCGGCTCCTGATTGGCTAGCAACCCTTTCTCTCTACAGCACTTGCTGGCAGATTGTAATGAGCGGTGCTTGCACCGCTCGTTACAGTGAAAGAACCAGATATGGCCATCCATAGAGCCATATCTGGCTCAAGAGCCATAGGTTGCCAACCCCTGCCCTAGAGAGTCAGTGTTTGCTCTACAAACCCATGTCTGTTGGTTAGCATTGCTTCCTTATAGCACCGGGGTCTGCAATCAGGGTGCTCTCACAGTAGCATCTGCAATGAGATATATGTTATTCCAGTGACTGACTGTTCTCAGTATGCCAGTGAATAATAACAAATAAAAAGTGTCTTTTAAAGCCCTGCTTATACTATTTGTACTAAATGGTGGCAGACTTTCCTTGATAAATACCAAACATTAGTCTCTTAATAATAACAATAAATCAGTTGGCCATATTTAACGAGCTGTAAGCAAGCTTACTCTAATTAAACTATAAATCATAATTCTATTAGTATGTGTTAGGGTAGGGCTATGGTGATTTCAATTTCGAGCACAGTCACAAAGCAATTATGCTCAAACCTGGTTATATTTACCTTAAGGCCAGTACCCCATTAGTGTTAATAACAAACAAGCAAAGAACAATAAAAGGCTGTAATAAGTCTAAATTAGAATAGTACAAGATAAGCACAAATCTCTTAGTACAGAGGAGCGGAAAACACTGAAGCAGCCATATTGCTCTACAAGAAAACTACAAACTGCAAAAGAATCACAAAGAAAAGCATTCTATTGTTCTATGCCTGCTGCAATATCTCATTCACGCTAACTGATCTGCAACTTTGTTGCAGATGATCCACATGAACCTTTTCAGGGAGAACTAAAGCTTGTTAATAATTGGGGTAATTCTTAAGTAGGGAAGGGGAAAATAGATGCTGATAGGGTTTATTGGCTCCAGCGCTGCTGATTTCACTACTGAACTGGTTTTGCCTTCTCAGAAGTTCCTGGTCCAGTTTCAGCTTCTCCTGTGAACCCTTGAATGGCAGCTCTTCAGTTAAGCCTGCTGGGATATCTTCAGGTCTGTTTTGTACTGCATTTAATGGCAGCTCCAGGAGTTTGGTCTCGCTATTCTATTCTTAAAGGAACGCTACACTCCATGTGATCCAGTGAGTTATAGTTCTGCAGATCCATTATTTACTGGTGTCTTCTAGTGTTTCATCCAACTGCCACCAGTGGGGGGTTAACCTGAGGGTAGCGATCTGGGAGGTGCCTGCTGCAAAACCCAGTACCTCCTTGCAGGAGTTTAAAGGTAAAGAACTGTCTTTCCTTAGACTCTGCACCAAGCCCACTGTGGTAAGGAGAATTCACTACATTTCTGTTTCTGCACTTTACTGCACTCGTTCCTGTTTTCCTGCTTCCAGTATGCCTCAGTACCTCCAGAGGCATAGCAGGCTCTGGGTGCTCCAGTTCCTTTAGCGGCATCCAGTCCTATGGTTCCCCATGTGTGTGTTTTCCCTGCACTTCTAGTTACAAGTCTCTAATTCACTACATCTCAGTGATGGATCCTGAAAAGTCACAGTTTATCCCGAGAGATCCGTAACATATCTGCTATAAATCCACAGCCTATTAGTACTTTCTGCTATAAATCCACAGAATACTAGTAATTTTGTGTGAACAGATGGATGAGCAGTTTTTGGCCATACAGTAATAAGCCAAGGCCAGGAGGTAGTGAACATGACCCTTTTGACCCTGAATGGTTTGTTCTGATTGGACTTTACATTGTATGTGTTCAATCAGCTGCACTGAACATTCTTCTTAGCAAAGTTTATGATAAACTGTGAACTGCAAATGTTACAGTACTTCCATTTTGAAGACAGTATAGATTATCTAGAATATGGTTTCTTATCAGTAATAATGGTTACCACTATTGCACCTCAATATCTGTTTTATTTTCCCTGTACATGTGCTCATTAAATAAGGTAAAAAAAATTTCTCACATTTGAAGAGGTACTTGAAAGGGAAACTATAGTAAACCTGTTAAAAAATCTGCAGCAAAGGCATTCAGAGCATTCTCTGAAGAGTAAATGGTGGCAGACAGACTTTTGAATTGACAAACACTTTTGAACTATAAATGAGTAATCAAAGTTAGCTTTGCTTTTTATACACTGTACATGTGTTATAGCACTTAATGATACTAGCGTTATAATATGCCTTTAAAGTGATACTGACAGCTATGGGTTTTTCACTATTCTAAAAGATTTTTGAAAGTTACCTATAAGTCATGTTTTTATCATTTTTGTCAGCGGATTCTGTGAGCTAAAAAAATTGCACCTGATTTCTGCCATGTAGGTCAGAAGAAGTGTGGCTTCTACCCTGTGAATTCTGGGATATAGAGTCCCAGGATTTGCCATTTTGGTCAGTAATGAATACTATAGCATAGTACTGTAGCACATTGGGCATATTTCATAATACTATCTCTTTTAAAGGTAATATATAGAGTAGTCCGTTTTCCACTGCATCCCTTTTAAATCATATACTGTATATACAAAATGCACGCACAGCATGCAACCGACTATGCAACATGCATACAAGTGTTGCATTAGCACTGCAGCATGTAAAATTACAAAAACAGGACTCATTGGTAAATTTCAAAGATCTTTAGTATGGTGAAAATACCCAAGAGGTGTCAGTATGACTTGGATCATTTGTCCATGAATCCTATCACAGTGAGACCTTGTCACTGGTGACATCTACAGAAGATCACAAGATGGCCCAGTCCCAACTTGTTTGAGCATGTTATCTGTTTAACAGACCAATAAGCTCAATTACCTACATTACCCAAGATGCACTACCATTTATCATAATATACATCTTTAGAAGTGTAAGTCTTCCTTTAAAATGATTTGAATATGATTTATAATATGATTATGCCATACCAATGCACTGACAGTGCCACTTGTTTTATCTAAATAACTAAATATATCACTGAAAGTGTCAAAACACCTCCTAAAATTTACGATAAAACATATTATATGACATGCTACTGATTTCGTAAAGAGCACTGGATACGTTTTAGCCCGACCTGCAAGGTTTCATTTACGGAACATTCATCTCTGAATCACTAAATTTCCGTGTGATCTATAATTATAGCACCTAGTAGTAAATGGTTCATTTCTATTTACCGACCTTCGCTCACTATTTAGTCTCACCAGTTATAATGGATACGGAGTGATGTGAAGTGTGGGAAATGTATAAAACAGACGTCTTGTTTGGCCACATCAACCCAGGGAAAGTGACATTTAAGTGAAATAAGATTTATGCCAGGATTAATAAGTAAAACAAACAGTTTATTATCTGCGCGGAGGTGAAGGCAGTGTTATAATAGCATGGTTTTATTAAGGAATCAGCAATAAATAAACTCACCTGATTTACTTTTTAATGGAAGTCACTGTAGACTCCAAAGAGTTTCATTAATCCAGTACATTAGGAATGAAAATACACTGAAAAGCCAAGAATTTTATGGCCCCAGGTACAAAGATAATGTCTCATGATTTGCTAGTGATACAATATCAACTATGCAATATTAAAGGATAACTAAACCCTAACTCAGTCAATCCATAAAGTATTGATTAAAGGAGAACTAAAGTTCATTCTGCCTAAAGGAGACCCTTAGGGGGTTATTCACTAAAGTCCAAATTGTTGCGTATAGGTGTGAATTTGCCAGCTAAAGACAGTCGCAACAGGCTGCTACTGTCGCAGTCATGGCTTTAGAATGAGAATATTGTCGCGACTTTACAATGGGATAAATGCCGCAGTTTTGCTATGGGAAACCGCTGTTTGAGAATTTGACAGTCGAATTCTCACTTTAGTGAATAACCCCCTTTAATACTGAAATATAATTATACTTACCAATCACCTTCTTCCCTCCAGTGCTGGCTCCTGCTTCAAGGTAAATCCTATATTCATTTCTTCTGTTCTACTGCTGAGATCTTCTCCAGGTTCTCGCCTCATCTTCAACATCAGCGATTTTTCTTTCTTCTCTGCATGTTTAGGAGCAGTTTGAGCAAGTGAAGAAGTAAAGAATCACCAATGTTGAAGGGGAGGAATGAAAATAAATAGCGAGATATCTTGCTTACTATTCACAATTGAGAATTTTTGAAAGGATTTTTTCTTTTTTGAAATTTTGAAAGATAAGATTCAATTTATTGTCACTGAGTGTGTAACAAGTAGGCACCAGAAAAAAACACATTTACATCATACTACAAAATACATGCATTGACATACTGCATCACATAGCATATAAAGACACAAATCACATTACGGAAAGCTTAGGATTAAGAATTTGTCCATGATGACTACTGCCTCTGGGAAAAAGCTCTTCCTAAACCTGCTCGTGCGAGAGTGTAGGCATCTGTAGTGCCTGCTAGATGGTAAGAGACAGAACATGGAATTTGTCATGGATAATATTCTGTGCTCTATTTAGGCAGCATTTATGATAAATGTCCTTGATAGGAGTTAGTTGGATACCAACAATGCGCTGGGCTGTTATGAGAAGCCCTTTGAAGTGCTTTACGATCTGTTGCACAGCCATTCCCGTACCACGCTGTTAAATAGTATGTGAGAATGTTCTCGATAGTGCATCGATAGAAGTCAACTAAAATCTTCGTGCATACGTGTGCTTTCCTGAGTCTCCTTAAGAAGTAGAGACGCTGTTGGGCTTTTTTGACAGACTTAGATGAGTGAAGGGTCCAAGTTAGATTGTTTGATATGTGGACACCCAGAAACTTAAAACTCTCCACCCGCTTCACTGTATTCCCATGGACGTGGACTGGGAGATAGTCGTGTTCACTTTCCCTTCTGAAGTCTACTATCATCTCTTTAGTCTTCTTAGCATTGAATAGCAGCATATTTTGGTCGCACCAGGATACTAAATGTTGTATTTCCCTCATATAGGCCAATTCGTCGTTCCCATTTATAAGACCCAGCACAGTAATGTCGTTGGCAAACTTAATGATTAGATTTGAATCATGTATAGGAGTGCAGTCGTGAGTGAAGAAGTAGTAAAGAATTGGACTTAACATGCAGCCTTGCGGCAAACCTGTATTTGTACATGTACATCTGTACATGTACAGCAGCCAGTGTGTACAGTAAGAGTGGCTTGCATCAATATAGACTTTTCCATTCAATAAGATTTATACACAGGTTTAGCTCTTCATTGAGGAAACTCTGGTATGAAATAATTCAGATGTTAATACTGATGGACTCACATATAGCTGGACTGCTAGCTAGCCAGGCTAACCAGATCGGACAGACAGGATACAAGGCAGAGAGAGAGAGGCAAATGTAGAAAGGCAAACAGATTGACTGGTAAATGCACTGGGCATGTGCCAAGATAGCTCAGAAGGAGTGGCAAAGGAATTCATTTTCACTTTTGCCCTTTAAATTGATAGCATGACAATAAAAGCTAAAACCCTTGACGCCACATCAAAACAAAATCGTTTAGGTTAAAAATCATCCAGGTTCAATTTTAAAGAACAAATTTATACACTGAGTAAATGTCAGGTTTGTGATATCTGCAAATATGTGCCTTGAATTCATCTTTACAAGCTTAACAGAAATAAGGACTCAAGTGGATAAGTGAGACGAATTGTGAACAAATTCAACTTATAAAGAGAAAAGCTGAATGGTTGAGAGCCAGTGCCGGCTCCAACTTCTGCAAAGTTTAGACAAGTGGGAGGCTGGATGAGTCTAATATTCTCTGCTTTGTATTTCCAATGACAGGTTTGGAGTGGGCTAATTTATGAGACTTATCTATGAAATCCCATCATTCTTAATGCTGTAGGAATGAGGAGTTGTTTAAAAAAAAAAAAAGTGGTGAATTTCAGACACACAAATATGTAAATATCCTTCTAATAAATTCACAGTAAAATGAATCCCATATTTTCTTAATATACGTAGCACTGAACAAATAAGACTGTAAGCTTCTGAGGGCATTGTCTTCGCTGCTATTATTTCTTTATAACATCTTGTGGCAAAGATGTTAAATTATGTAATATATAATCGTGTATGCCCCCCCCACACACACACACTATTTACAGCACTGCGGCAAAAACAGTTATATATAAATACCCATGCCGAATTAACACAATTGTGTGTTGGTATCCTTCACACTGGAACCCAGAACTGCACACTGACAGTAAAGATTATTTTGAATTTTTCTTTACTTAATAGACTGGAGAGAATATTGCAGTACAGAAAGGAAGAGAGGAGCTGTATATACACAGGTTATAAGGTCATCTTCTTCTGAGAGAAATAGAAGGATTCAAAAAATGAAAATTTCCTCCCATGTAGGTTCCATACGCAAGGAATGTAGAGTGATGCAGTGATTTCTGTATTGTATTTATACAAACTGTTTTGGCTTGATTTACGTATCTCTAGGTATGCCCTAGATAGCTGAAGGTCTTAGTGGAGTTTATGTTAAAGGTAATGGGATGTTTGAGTGAATAACTACAAGGAGGGCACTTAGGCTGCAGCTTTAAAATGACCTCTTTGTCCCCCACATGCCCACTTTATGCTTTGTGGCATTTGTCAATTGAACTATTACAAGTCTCTGCGCATACAAGGTATTGTTTTGCTTGGAAAATTGTGCATTTCATTTTTTTGCTTCACTGCAAAGTCCCTGGTGCTGATTTTGTGTCATGTGAACTTTTATTTGTTTTTTTTGTAACTTTTTTTTATAGACAACCTGGAAATCATGATTTTTTTTTCTTGAATTTGTCAGAACTACAAGATATTATTTTTGGCCAGCAACCAACAACAACCAGCACAGAATGTCTAAATAGCCAGAGGTATGTAATTTGTAGAAATATATTTTTTTTTTATTCCATATTATATGGTAGTTAAATACAAGGTGTCCAAAACAGCAAGGTTGTGGAGTCAGTAAGCCAAAGCCTTGACTCCGACTCCTCAATTTCCCCTAACTCCGACTCCCGACTCTGACATACATGCAGCATGTTTAAGAGATAACTTAATTTAAGCTTTTTATCATCCTTATAATACAATAATCAAGCTATTTAGGAAGAACATAAAATATATTTACTGGATACAAATTTGCAATTTAGAACACAAAAAAACCTTAATAAATTGCAAATATGCAAAACGCTGCCATAAGTGGGAGAAAAAAAAAACGTTTTCAACAAAAACATCATGAATAACATTAGTGGAGTCTATGAATTTGTTCTGAGAAAAAGTATCGCCTCCATCAGATCCTCTTTCATGATGATTAGCCATTTAGTCGAAGTCGAAGCTCTTTCATAGATGACCACAAATCTGATCGAATTATTTTAAGGCTAGAGAACAGTCACTCTACACTAGCTTGGGTTGGTGGCAAAGCGATGACCACATGGGCAACATCTCTAACAATCTCAGGGTATAAAGGAATTGCCTCATGCACAGTCAGTTCTGATGAGGGGTTGAACTCTTCTACTTCTTTGAGAGCAAGTGAAAAATTTTGCTGAAATGTAGTCAGTCTGTTTGCTGTGGGAGTGGAATCTTTTTCCCTGCGGCAATGCTTTGCCTGCTCCATGTCATCCAAATACTTTTCAAAGTTAAACTCTTCATCTGAGAAGGCTGAAGATATGGTGGCAGTAGCACCGGCAAGACCCAATTCCTCTTCGTCTTGGCAGTCCTGTAGCCCACTCATCCTAATTGCTATCTTTTCCTTTAGTAATCTGTTGATCATCCAGCAATATACAATGACTTTTTGTAGTGAGCAAACTTCTTTAATCCTGTTTTCTCTAGCAGATCTCTGATGAGTGCAGTGATTCCTTCCAGTGCCTTTTCCTCTGATCTGTATCAAGGAGCTTCACTACTGAACATGTACATAAAGTGCAGCACACATTCATTTCAGTTAAGAGCCTAGATCCTTATATAAGGAATAGAACAGACCTTTACAGGACATTTCATTATTTTCCCAAATTCTTATGCAAATATATTCAGCATATACTGCGATTAACTAACTCTATCAATTTATTATATATTTTGGGAGTCAGAGTCGGTCCATTTTATAACTACTGCGACTCCACCAAAATGGGCCCCGACTCCGACTCCACTGCCCTGCAAAACAGCTTTATTTAACAGAAAATAATGAGCAAGTAAACAAAATATATATATCCATCTTATATATTTGGAAATAAAATTGGTTTCCCAACAAAAATCATAGTTAAAGATATACAGTGCAAAAAAAATAAAATGTAGTGGGAAAAGGTGGCACTTAACAAAGGGTTAAAAGTGTAAATACAAATGAGACATTGCTTCTTCAGTTCAAACCGCTAAAATATATCTGTCTTATATATTTGCAAGTAAGGTAACATAGTTAACGATATACAGTGCAATATTCTAAAAAACAAGAGATCCCACTAAGAAAAAGGATATCAGGGGCCACCAGGAAACAAGAGATCAGAGGCCCAGCAGGAAACAGAAGATCAGAAGCTCATCAAGAAAAAGGATATAAGGGGCCACCAGGAAACAAGAGATCAGAGGCCTAGCAGGAAACAGAAGATCAGAAGCTCACCAAGAAAAAGAATATCAGGGGCCACCAGGAAACAAGAGATCAGAGGCCCAGCAGGGAACAGAAGATCAGAAGCTCACCAAGAAAAAGGATATCAGGGGCCACCAGGAAACAAGAGATCAGAGGCCCAGCAGGAAACAACATATCAGGGGCCACTAGGAATAAGAGATCAAGGGCCCACCATGAAACAAGAGTCAGCAGGCCACCAGAAAACAGGAGATTGGGGCCTATCAGGAAACAAGGGATCAGGGACACTCTAATCAGAAGTTTTTTCTTTTTTTTATATTGCTCTCTTTCGATTTTTATGTATTTTTTTTACTTTTTTCCCCAATCCATCTACCTCCTTTAGACTAGTCAAATACAGGGGTGATTTTCAGAGGGGGTCAACTTCGGTTACAATTTAAAAAAAAAAAAGTCATTTTTACCATTATCCTAGAGGTTATCCAGTTTTCTAGAGACAATTTAATGTAAAGTGACCCGGTTCCAGATAGATTAGAAAATTAGTGCTATTTAAATATACAGTATCTTATTATGGTAAGGTAACAAGGGCCCATTGAGGCCTTGATTCACTGGGGCTTTTCCCTGTGTCCTATTGGGCCATTCCAACCCTGCTGGCACTTAAAGGGATAACAGTTTTGTAGCTGATAGCTTTTCCAGATCTGAGTTACTTAGCAATTTTAGATACAAAGACCAGATAAAAAGCAAATACACTTCATGAATAATGTACATTTGAGTAATATATCATAATTAAACTTTCATAACGGCAGGGATATATTATTTCTACCTTTTTTTTTGTATAGTTAAAAATAGATATACATAATTTTTATTTTTCAAAAAAGACCAGTATACTTCAGATTCATACATATCAATATGTTACACTAAATTTTGATCCTAAGGCTGAGGCCAGACTAGCACATGCGAGCTTGGCACTTTAAAAGAAAAAATTGTCGCAAATCCCTATTATAAGCACGCCGTCGGTA
Source organism: Pipa parva (assembly GCA_019650415.1). Lineage (NCBI taxonomy): Eukaryota > Metazoa > Chordata > Amphibia > Anura > Pipidae > Pipa > Pipa parva. The sequence goes on along the minus strand of WMED01006135.1, from coordinate 6,780 downwards.
TGCTTCATGTCGTGTTTGAACAGAACGTAGAGAGATGGTGCAAACAATGCAACAGGGAATGCGGAAGCAGCCGTCACAGCTTTGCATAAGTACCACTGAAAAACGTGTCCTGAAAATACGCTGGACTGCATGTGTTGGCGTATTTTCAGAATGTGCTTTCTTTGAAAGTGCAGCGCTTGCATGTGCTAGTCTGGCCCCAGCCAAAAGGGACCATTTATTTACCTTGAGCAATGCTGATGTGCTGTACAATGCAGTGCTGGTATGTTAATAACTGTTTCAGTTTTCAGTAATCTAATGCATGCCAGTCTTTTGTTCTTTTTCTTTACAAAGAATGCCTTGACTGGCTTTCTGCCTGGACACTTGGATCAGAATGAATTAAAACAAATCAATTAAAAACCAGCAGGTTCATAATTATTCCATACAAAAAAAGTTCCAAATAATCAGTAAACTAGGAGCTCTGTAAACAAACCACAAATATTTTGGTGGTTTCAGCAAAGTGAACAGCAAGCGCGGTTCACTTATTTGTAATTAGAGTAAGTGAACTTGTAACATTTGCAATCACAAAAGTTAAATGCCAGCTTGATGTCGAGAGGTCGGAGAGATGTTTTTCAGTCAAATGACCGCTAGGTAAATGGGCACAGCAGGAGACAGAGCCAGATCTCAGGCTAATAACTCTAGAAGTAACTCAGTTCCAAAAGAAAAATTATAGTAAAACCTTAAAAAAATGAACTGCTGAAGATCCTTCTTCATGAGTGCGGGCATGAACCTTTCAGACAAACACAATATGTTCTACCGGTAGCTTCCAAACCACAATGTGGCTGCTTCAGATACTCTCTAATAACTAGCAAGTAGATTTGATTTTTACAACTTTGAGTAATAACAGTTTTAGTAAATGCAGAAACCAGGCAATAAACGGAATAGAATTCATGAATAACACAGAGATATAAATGAGACAACTTATTGGTAATGAACTTGGATAAAGGTGGGGTTCATAAACGGATTATTCCTCTTGAGAAATGCTGTGTGGCATTTGATGCATTATTTAAATTTAAATGTATTTTTTTCTCAAAATATGTGTGACACAGACAGACAGATATCAACATGTATAAATGGAGATAGGTGGGAAAGTCAAGTCCTAAGACAGTGGTGGTGAACCTTTTCAGCACCGAGTGCCAAAAAGTGATGTCACTCAACGGCACCTTCCCCAAAGTGCAGGCACTGATAAATGATGTCATCGTGAATGCATCAGGGAACAGCTCTGCCACAGCTATCCTATGAGTGAGCGAGCGCTCCTTCAGTGTAAGCCGTAGATCCAACTTAAAAACTGCCAGGTCCTGCACTGAAGGAGCGCTCACTCACTGGGAGGATTGAGGATAGCAGCGTTGGCACTTGTGCCCTCTCTGGCACTCGTGCCACAGGTTCGCTAACACTGACCTAAGAGAAATGCCAATTCATATATAGATAAAAATCTTGTGAAATTATTAGCCTAGTTTGTTGTTAACATCAAAAATAAGAACTTTTAAATCTGTAAACAAACTTTGTTCTGGTGCCAAACTGCATATCCAATTTTTCTCTGCACTGACAGATGTTTGAGGGTAAAATATACAGCTGGAAAGTCTTGGAGTAGCTGTCATTGTATTGGCTAGATGCATATATACAAGTTTAAAAGCTAGGATGGCACATTGCAACAAGATTTTATTGGGGTGTTACCCCATTTATTTTCCCCACAGGTGTACATGTGCTCAGCCCAAATGGTAAGAGCAATGCTTAACAAGCAAAGTAAAAAAGGAGGAGGAGGAGAAGTTGAGAGGATAGAAAACACAGGAAAAAAGGAATCCAAGGTAAGGAGAGGTGATTCATGACCTGAAACACTGCTGTAACATGTATCTGGGTAAGATTAAAAAGTACATGGATGGCATCCTTGGCGTAAGGAAATCAACATGAGCCAACACATACAGATGTACACTGATGCAATCTGTTACAAAATGTCAATTGAGCTCATTATACAACAAAGTCTAATCCTACCCACAGTACTCCTGATTCCTTTATTATATAGCCTCTAGCCACTTGCATTTGATTGGCTGTATGCCAGTGACTGGCCAGGAAGAAGCTACTAGGCTAGGAAGAGGACTGTGGGACTCAGGGCTTGGACCAGAGGACTATAGAACAAGATCTGAAAAATGTGACTTTTCTGCGTAATAAGGGATGCTTGGGAGGCTTAAAACAAATTTAGAGATAACCTGTATCTCAGCCATAAAGTGAGATAGAACTGCAAGAAAATGCAAGCACAAATAATACTGCAAGTATGTTTTGCAGAATTAAATAAAACCTGTTTTATTTCAGTGCTAATATACTTTAATAAGCTGTATCTAGTGTTTTAAAGCTATATTTTTTTTTCTGGTGATAATAACTCTTTAGTAATTTGTTAAGCAAGTATTCTTGCTATTGACTTTTTAATCACAAGTGTCAGTCATCAAAAGACAAACTAGACAAGGGCCAAGCCAGACCTTATTTGAAAAAGGAGAGAGATAGAGCAGCTGGTGATTATGGTTGAGTGACTCAGAGCTCTGTATCAGTCAGCAAAAAGCAATCCGCCCAGCTGTATGAGACATTACTATATACACGGTATCTAAGCGAAAACATTTTCTACAGGGATAGACCATTATAAAGTTGTGCAGACTGAGATGATTCCGACCTTTTTTAGAATCTTGACCACACAAATACATGATGTTTATCATATTTAAAGGTGTATTCTCTAAAAAATAATTCCTTAAAAAGACATACATGATATTGTTTGATACATAACTTTTCCTCTTACCATTCCCATGCATTTCTCAGCCATTAAAGGGGAAAAGATATATTTTGCCAAACAGGGTTGGCATTTGGTCTACCAGTTACCCCACTGGCAAACTAACATGCCAATATATATTTCGGATACAAAAGGAGTCAATGCTGTAGCTAATTCCAAAGGAGAAATTGCTCTGGTACAAAATGCAACTCAGAATAAATTTACTTGGCTTATCTTCACTTACCAGGGCCCCGGGAATCCTATTTAGGTCAAAATATGTTAAAAAATAAAAAAGAATCCTGATTCATTCTCAGGTCTCTTCAGTTCCTTTTCAAATAAGATTAGATAACTACATATTAACAGCAGTATAGTAACAGAGAAACCATTCTGCACAATGTCCCATGATCCTTAAATACCCATTAGCATGATAGGATCTAATCAGAAGGGTCATAATACTGGTATCCCTGGCTTTGTCTGGTATTACCAAGACTTATTCCTAGTGGGGACTAATAGTGAGTTATGATTAAATATCACAAATGTGATCAAAGTAAAATGGTAAGATCATTAAAAAAAACCTGGAGGGACATAGTTCAATATTGTTCCTCCAGACGAAAAACCCAACCACAGACCATTACGTATTCCATTTTATTTTCCATTGTTGCACAATTATTTTTACTCATGCTCATGGGAAAATAGAAAGAGGCATTCAAATCATTCCTTTATTGGCCCCCGTGGTCACCTGTGCGTCCAGAGCCACTGGTTTACTAGCACAGACGAACCTTGAAATTCACAGGCTTTTATCCATGCTGCACACATAAAATGTTCTGATCTTGTTAAACATTTTCATGGCAAGATATGGATTAATGGCTTCTGAAAATGATGACTCAGGGGCAACCATCAAAGAGCAGCAAGAATTTTATGGTTAGGTAGGCTAAAAGGAGACAAAAATCCCTCCACAGTCTCAACATTATCATTGATTATGATAATTATTATGAGCTTTGACAGTTACAAGTTAGTTCATGAGCATACAGTCTTGTTAAAGTACCAATCCTTGCCAAAGTTGTTCCCAGCCTCTCCTAGTGATCAGTTTCCATTGTCTCCATACTTGTGCTCCTGTTTCCAGTCTCACCTGTGCTCTTCCATTCCTCCTCTGTGAACCACCATAGTACAGCTACCTTGGGGGCTGCGGCCTGAATATTCTTGGCAGCCAAGTCCAGTACCTCCTTGCGGAGGTTAAAGGTGAAGACTGGAGAGTGCCTTACACTCAGCGCCCTAAGGTTTGCTAGAGTCCAGTACTCTGTGGTTGCTACTAGCAGTCTCCTTCTCCGCAACTTTACAGTATCAGACCCTTACACTGTCAAAGTGAATTCTCATCACTTCGGGTGGCTACACTCTGGTATTCTACTCCATATTCACTAAACAGCAGATTCCCATAGCAAATCCATGACCATGACAATATTCCCTTAGTAAAGTCACAACCACAACAACAACAGTCTATTGTGTAGTGTGCATCCATCATTAGCTGGTAAATTTGCAACATCGCAGAGTTTGCTGAATATGGTGAAGTTGCAAATTCAAACCTTTACGAGACAATTAGGACTTTAGTCAATAACCACCAAAATGTGTTTCGACCGATTAACAGCAGCGAAATATCAGTAATAGTGATATCGCAGCTTCCACCTATTAATAAAAAGGCTTGCAAAAACTCATTATTCCCTATGGAGTCAGATTATTTTTCCCATTGAAAAAGAACACTGATAACAATATCAATCTGTAATGGAAGGGGAACCTCACTGAAATTGCTAAAAGATTGTGGATCGCTATTTATTGTCAACAATCTTTTATTATCCCGTATAAATTAGCTAAATCGAAAGGATCAGTGAAATAAAGGTAATGTTAAAAGTTAAACAAATGGAAAATATAATAATATCCCCCTAAGAATGGTCCAGAATGGAACAAAGGCGTGTGAGGATTTTTTATATGGAACACATAACTGCTTGGACAGCAACCTCATATTTCTAGTTTATGAAAATGAAAATCCTCATGATATTCATTCATTTAAAAAGGGACCCAAAATAAATCAAGTAGATTCACTGGATTTCATGGACTCTAGCAATGGTTCATACTAATGTAAATCCTAGAAATAATCAAATGTATTTGAACACCTCACATGAGGCAAGTTTCTTCTGCTAAAACCTAGTAACAGGACCATATTGTATACTGTACTGATAAGCAAATGCACAATGAAAATGTGCATAACAATAGGAGTAACTGAATGAATGAGTTCCATCAGATCTACTCAAATGCACATTTGTACAGAGTAAGCTAAACAGTCAGATAAAATTTCAGTTCACAAAAAAAAAAATAATCACCAGATAAAAACTAACATAGGGCTTCAATCTTGAATTCAGAATTTTATGGAATACTTCGACTCAAGAAGTGTCTCTAAAAGAAGTAGAAAATGCTTGACAGATAAGACCTCTGCTCAAATTGTTAAAAATATATGCACGCAATTTGCTGTGGAATATTCACATTTTGGCCAACTCCAAAAGTATTTTGCGTGCACCTCTAGCAAAGTCCACCACAAGTGTCACTGTAAAATATTATGTACAACGTTGGGTCAAATGTCATTAAAAAAAAGTGTATTATGCCCAACTTGATGTCTTCTGTCACAATATTTAGAATTCTAGTAGGTGTTTAGCATTCTGTTTTGCCGTGTTCACAGTAAAGTGCACCTCCGCGGATTAGTAGTTTATGGAAACTTGATTATCACGCAGATGCTCTGAACTATCCTTTTTAAATAATTAATCTCTTGGTGTGTGTTCCATTTTTCCAGCAGGTGCCCATCATCTGCTCTAAGAGCACTACAGCTAAACAATCCATGAAAAATTAAATCCATCTGTTGATGGAATGCTGTACCATAACAACATACAATGCTTGCATGTTCCAAGCACTAACAATTACTTTCCACTAAGATTTGAATTATGGCATAGTTAGAACTGACTGAGATGCAATTTTACAGCCAGTTTAATATAAAACTAGTTGTGCAAATTTAGGGTAAGATTCTAAAATATTCTGTAGGCCAGGAATGGGAACATCTTTGGCAGAACGAGTAACTGTAGCACTCTAATAATTAAGCAGTACTGTAAGCTCAGGCTGTCTAATAAGAGATCTTCAAAGGATACCCACCCCTCCAGCCTGAGGTTGTTACTCAATCAGATACATTTTTAAAACCCATTTTTTCCATGAAATGTGAAAATTATAACATTTCAGGGTGGGCCTCTGAGTGGTAAATCCTTCCACAAATGTCACAGAAAGCTTAAGTGATAAGAAGTCGGCTGTTTCTTTAAAAGGAATCTATGCTATGTGAGAGTTTGGAGTTTGGGGTAACCTTTTCAAGCAGGAGCTTTGTCTTTGCTAATAGTTCTGACCTCTTCACATCCTGTAATAAAACCCCCTGCTTTCCTTCCTAATACACATTCTACAATGGCAAACCGGTAAATATAAATATGTCTCTAAATGATTTAAAAAATAATAGCAGTTGCTATTCAGCCTGTAGTTTTGGCAGGGACATTGAATTCAAAATGCAGACTACCTATACTGTAGAAATGAAAATTGATTACATGTTTTATGCTCCCTTGACAGTGCAAACCGTACTGCTAAACACATTCTTTTTGAACATATCCTTCTGCTAACATTGGGGTGGTAGACATACCCAATCTTATCCAAAGATATTTCACTTCAACACAATTTATTAAGATACCAGACAACAGAACAATTATAATTAAAGAGATAATTGGATCTGCTCTTCCAAAGGATGTTAATCTGTGTATTTCAAACCATCACTAGTGAAACAAAGATCCAATGTTTTGGAGGTCAAAGGAAGGTTTGCCTCCCAAATTGTTGGATCTTTGTTTCACTTGTGATGGTTTGAAATACATACAAACCCCAAAATCAGAAAAGTTGGCACGTTGTGTAAATCGTAAATAAAA
>WMED01006134.1:0-18777 GCA_019650415.1 Pipa parva | reverse complement strand
CAGACATGGGAAAGTGATTAACATAGTACAAGTGAAGTAAATTACATGTGTAGAATCATTGTAGGTGGCCGTGAGTTTGGTTCTTACGTGCTCTGTTACTTTTTTTTAGTAATGTGATGTCAGCTCCCCATTTCTTTTAAACCAATCTCAGTGGTTCTTTGACTGTAAGACCTTGAATTGTTTTAACATCAGTGAAGCTGTATCAACCCCTCTTTAGTCTAAACACATCCCCAGACTAAATTATTTTGCAGTTAGATGTTCCCTGCTTTTTGCTAATTCTCCTGGCTCACATTGCATTATGGTACCGTAATGAATGGTAAGACATGCATAATGTAATATACACTCTGGATGTTCCCAAGCAGTTGCTGTATAAGAATATAAATTTAACAAGCTTCAGTGTAAGTCATGAGCCTCAGTTTTAGTCCTGATCTCCAGGACCACTTAATTTGTGCATGTAAGCACTATGTAAGAGTAAGAAGCAAACTTTCATTGACCTTCATGGTTGATGAGCCCCTTTAATGGCTGTATTATCTGTCAAATCTCTAAGATTGAAAGCATGTTTACTTTTATGTATTGTGTTCCTGGGTAATTCATTCTTTATTTTTCTTCCGTTCCCCCCCCAGGATTACCGGACAAAACAGTTCTGCTGTAGTCAATGTCCATTCTCCTCCAAATTCTTCTCCGCTTACAAAAGCCACTTTCGAAATGTCCACAATGAAGACTTTGAAAACCGAATCCTTTTAAACTGTCCATACTGTACTTACAACGGTGACAGAAAAACTTTGGAGATGCATATTAAAGTATTCCACGCTCCGAATGCACCTATGCAGAGTCCAGGCATCGGTGGTTTCAAAGATAAAAACAAGCTTGACAGCCTTAAACCTAAACCAAGTGACAGTGTAGAGCAAGCTGTTTATTATTGTAAGAAGTGCACTTACAGAGATCCTCTCTATGAGGTAGTCAGAAAGCACATATACAGGGAACATTTCCAGCACGTGGCAGCACCTTATGTTGCAAAGAGCGCTGACAAGTCACTTAATGGAGCAGTGACCCTGGGCTCAAGTCAAAGAGATGACAGCAGCATCCATTGCAAACGATGTCTCTTTATTCCGAAGACCTATGAAGCTTTAGTGCAACATGTTATTGAAGACCATGAGCGCATAGGTTATCAGGTGACTTCCATGATAGCGCACACAAATGTGGTAGTCCCCAGATCTAAGCCATTAATGCTCATAGCGCCTAAACCACAGGATAAAAAGCCTATGGGTATTCCGCAGAGATTGGGTCCAATGTCCCCAGGAAACATCCGAACTCTTCCTTCTCAGCAAATGGTTAATCGGCTTCAAATACCAAAGCCTGCAATGAATTCTAATATGATGTCCAATGTTCATCTATCACAGAATACTTATGGAGTTAAAAATATGCCCCCTGGCTACACAGTTGGGCAGCAAATGAGATTAGGTATGGGTGGAAATACAGCTGTCTCTCTACCACAACAGTCTCCATCTATGAAGCAGTTGCTTCCAGGTGGTAATGGAAGATCTTACACACTTGGTTCTGACCAAAGATCACAAGCCCCTTTAAGGTACACACTTCCATCTGGAAATGCAGGTCTTTCAGCAAGTCACTTAAAGCCTGCTGCTATAACTCCACCTCACGTGACCTCACGTTCGCTAGCTCAATCTAATGCAAAGCCGGCCACGGGTGCAGCCGCCGCTGCGGCCGCAGCAGTGGCTGCAGCCGCTGCAAATTCAAATTCCTCTACTCAAAAATGGAAAATCTGTACCATCTGCAACGAGTTATTTCCTGAAAATGTGTACAGTGTTCACTTTGAAAAAGAGCACAAGGCAGAGAAGGTACCTGCAGTTGCCAACTACATTATGAAAATACACAACTTCACAAGCAAATGTCTATACTGTAATCGTTACTTGCCTACTGATACACTGCTCAACCACATGTTAATTCATGGCCTGTCCTGCCCGTACTGTCGATCCACATTCAATGATGTGGAAAAAATGGCTGCACACATGCGCATGGTTCATGCCGATGAGGAAATGGCACCTAAAACAGATTCCACTTTGACCTTTGATTTGACTTTACAGCAAGGTAGTCATACCAATATACATTTACTGGTAACCACTTACAATCTTAGGGATGCTCCAGCCGAGTCTGTAGCTTATCATGCACAGAACGCAAATGCTCCTCCTCCAAAAACTCAACCAAAACCAGCTGAAAAACCTGAACCTCCACCACCCGTCAAAAATCCTCCTCAAACAGCTGTGCCATACAAAAAAGATGTAGGAAAAACACTTTGCCCTCTTTGCTTCTCCATCTTGAAAGGTCCCATATCTGATGCTCTTGCCCATCATTTAAGGGAGCGACATCAAGTCATTCAAACAGTACATCCTGTTGAGAAGAAGCTTACCTATAAATGTATTCACTGTCTTGGGGTCTATACCAGTAATATGACTGCCTCAACCATTACATTGCATCTTGTGCATTGTAGGGGTGTGGGTAAAACACAAAATGGTCAAGACAAAACTACTCTTCCTGCTAAATTACCCCCAGCTCCACTTCTACCTTCACTAAAGCGCACCAATGAGTATGTTGAACTAGCTCTAGCAAAAAGGCGAAAGATGGAGGAGGACCCAGATGCCCCTGTAATTCTAGATGACAAACCTGAAGAACCAGTGGTCTTGGCATTAGATCCTAAGGGGCATGAAGATGACTCGTATGAAGCACGAAAAGCATTCCTTACAAAATATTTCAACATGCAGCCCTACCCCAGCAGAAGAGAAATTGAGAAGCTGGCAGCCAACTTATGGTTATGGAAGAATGATATTGCTTCCCATTTCAGCAACAAGAGGAAAAAGTGTGTCAGAGACTGTGAAAGATACAAACTTAGCGTCTTACTTGGCTTTAACATGAAGGAACTAAATAAAGTAACACACGAAATGGAGTTTGGGGCTGAATGGATGTTCAAAAACATTGATGAAACACAGTCCAAACCAAACGCTAGTAAAACTGTAGACAAGAAAAAATTAAATGAGTCAAGTTCATCAGGTAGCTTGACCAACAATGAAGAAGAAGACTCAAATGAAAGTAGCTGTGAACCTTCACCTGAAAAGAGTAAAATGCCAGCAGACAATTTGTTAAACAAACCAGAGTCCATCGTTTCCTCTGTGCCTCCAGAAGCAGAGGAAGAATCAAAGTTGAAGGATGAAGAGGTAAAGTGTGAAGTTAATGATTTGACTGACACAGCAAAGGAAATTATTTCAGATAATTCAGATAGTGAAGGTGACCATGATGAGAAGCCATCCACAGACAAGGAAGAAGCCCCGCAGACTGCCAGTGAGCCAGGTTCTCACCAGGCATCTGATCTGGAAGACTGTACTCCAGAGGCCAAGCCGGAAGTATGGGTAAGTGATTCTAACCACAGCGTAGATGCTGGAAACGCTGCAGAGGCCATAACCAGTGAAGACCCAGTAATAGAAATCAAAGACGAGCAACCAAAATGGAAAGCTAACACTTTTGAAAAAGTTGAGGAGTTTTGGTCCAAAGACAAGCCGCTATCCTTTCCAAATTCAACTATAAAAGATGAAAGCTTGTCAAACCAGCCAGTGGAATGGCCAAATAGCACAAATGACAGTGAAGATGGTGAACAGTTTGAAATGACTGTTACAGATACAATGCACAGCACTCTAACAGGTGTAGGACTTAGTAGCCAAGAGGTATAAGTTTATAGGCACCATTGCTGTGTACCAGTGACTGTTTCTTTTGTTTTTTTTCCATTATTGGACTGCTAAGCTTAATTTGAACTTTACCTGCCTACAGAGTTACAGGCCTCCTGAACAGTGAGAGTTGCCACTGGTATTCCATGGTTTCTTCACAACCAGAGCTTTTTTGGTTACAGTTGTTTGTTGGTCACTGCTGTTTTGGCCATTTAACCAAGTGAAAAGAGGAAGAAGGGACCTACTATCAGTGGCTACAGAACTTGCAGTGGGGGATTTTGAAATTCCTTTTATACTTTGTCACAATGTTCAGTTGTGTATCCTTGGAATGGTCAGCAACACGTTGCATACCGATATAATTGCAGACTCTTAAAGCAAAAACGTCCCTTTTTGCCTAGTTCGTTAGTCTAACATGCAGTGTATGAAGCTCAGCGTGTATAGAATCTGGGAATACTTGGTGGTTTTCACTCGTGTATTCATTCTGAATAGATGATATGTATATTTGTACAGTCTTTTAGACCTATTCAAAGTGAGGCTTCTGAAATTGTTATTGTGTATCCGATAGCTTTTTTTTTTTTTTTTTTTTAAGTACTGGCCTGCTGTGTAATATTGCTGTACCTAGTTTACCTAGCAAGGAGCTTAATACTGCTATAGTAAAAATTAAAAAAACAAACAAAAAAAGGAACTTTAGACTTTTATTTTTTTTTCTTCATTTATTTTGCACACACAAAGCAGTCTGGAAAGAAACAGTCCAATTGCATAAAGACTGGACTGAATACTTTAACCATCCTTGATTCTGTGAAGAGGTTGCAAACTGCTGTTTGGAAACGGATTCTTACAAACGACTTTAAGTTAATTGCAAGTCTGCATCTCTTCATCATTTTTGACACCTTTTAAAATCCTGTATATTATGTATTGTGTTCAGAGTATCAAGACGAGACACAATGCCGTATTTTGGATATTTAGTTTTCTTAGTTAATTCCCACATAGTGTTGATCATTTACACCATCTAATATTTGACACACTTGTAGTAGTAATGTGATCTTTATTTCTCTTTGTATTCATTTAAGCATCTAAATAAAATGCTGTTATTGTGCTGAATGTAGAAGTTTTCACTTTTATTACCATCCACTGCTGTTTATTTTTTCATATAGTTCATCGTCCTCTCTTGGAGCAGTTTGAAGAAATGTTAAACAACGCACTATTTATTTCAACATTTTCAAATGAAATAGTTTGAAATGCTATGTCAGCATGCTGTAATCTTTATATAGATTACTGGGCATGTGTTAATTTAAAAAGAGAATGAACTTTGACTTTTGAATCTTTCTGCCCTGCCAGATTGCGCACATCGCTTTCTGCTTTAGTTAGGTGTACAGACCACATTTTCCTTGTATAGATGTGTCTAGGAATTTAAACCCTTAGGCTAAATTTTTACCATGCTGTGCAGTTCGTTTAGAAGAAAGTGTATGTAAGAAGATAATAACGGTTTCTTTTACAGAGAGTGGACTCATTTTTAAGGTTTTCTTTCTTACTGCAAACTAAATGCACATGTATCGTGAATTTGTGTGCGCTTAGGTGCGCAGTGACTCTTCTCAAAGTAAATCAGAGGAGAGAATTCATTCATATGCCGCTAATTCCATCATTTATACATATAATAAACCTTATTTGGGGATTTGGAACTTGTTACTTCTTGTATTGAAACGTTTGGCTTTCAGTAAGGCTAGGTTTGCACTAGCGTATTGTGCACAGCGTTTTTTTTGTTTTTAATTCTTCGGTGAGAAAATCCATAGAGAACAATGCTAATGGAAGAAAAGTATTCACACTAGCGTACCATTGATAGCGTATTACGTTAGAACTCTACCTGCGCTATTTGAGTGCATGGAACACGGCGTACTTTATGTGACTAGATTAGTTTCAGTAGGAATTTAACAGTTGCGATCACACAAAATGCGCTGCGTTTTCACACTGACATTCATGTTGTAATAGTAGAAATGCCGCGGAAAAAACACCTGTGAAAATTCACCGATAAAGAAAATCCTCTTCATTTCATAGGAATGGATTCAACTGAAAGTAGGAGACATTAGAGGCCATATTTCTGTATTGTCCTTACAGTAGCTGCTGATCGAATAGCGACAATACAGACAGATGGCCTCTAATGTCTCCTACTTTCACTGGGATTCAGGTAGCGCTCTAGCGTAATACACTCTCAATGGAACGCTAATGTGGACACTTTTCTTCCATTAGCATTGTTCTCTACAGATTCTCTCTGGCGTTTTTTCTCAACGTATTTTTGCTGAAGAATTTTTTTTTTTTTTTTTAATACGCTGCGCACAATACACTGGTGTGAACCTAGCCTAAAAACTATATTCTCCATTTGAATTGTTAAAATGACAGCAAAAGAAACGTAATCTGCATTTTCAAAACAGTTTGAAATATTTCTACGATGTTTATTTCAGGAATTTTATTATAAATTTATTATTATTATACGTTTTCTTTGTTTGGGCTGGTCTGTAGCACTTCATGAAAACAAAGTGTGTGTGTGTATATATATTTCCATGAAAAACAATGGTACTGAACAATGTTATCATTAAACGGCAGAAAAGATGTATGCAGTGAAAAAACTAATATAGTACAAATCTAAAATTCAAACTAGCATTATTTACATTACAGTATTTACAGCGCTATGTATGAAAAAGCTGCCATTCCAAGTATTTATTTGGCTCTTTAAAATGGGGGAAATATTGAATACAGAAAACCTGTTTAATTCCAGATAAGAACTACATTTGTCACCAGGCACATATTGTATCCAATAGTAATTTTATATGAATCTGTGTTTTGGTTCGTCAGGGCTAAACTGCATATTAGTAGATCTTTTTATCTGAACTTCAGAAATGAGTTTTAACATCAGTTACATTGAGTAGCTATGTGTGATACCTGTGACTCTGTTGTAGTATTCGACTGTCAAATTCTCAAACAGCGGATTCCCATAGCAAATATGCAACCGTAACAATTTTCCCATTGTAAAGTTGTGTAAATGAGTCTGTGCTTCCTTGCTTTAACCCGCTGGGTAATCAGGCAGGCCTGCAACGCACCACTTACTGAGAGTGTCCACGTGCCGATCTGGGATCACCTTAATTATCACCTTAGTCAATAACCCCCTAAATTTGTTACTTTATTAGAACTTGCTTTGTTATTTTCCCACCTATTCCTACATCAGAGCTGTAAAATGTTTATTTCTCGCTTATTTTAGCAACAAACTGTACTTTTCTTACATTTACAGGGATTTCTGGTAATGCAATCGTTTTAACATCTTTCAGATTGTGCACACCAAAACCGTCACAATTATTTTTAACCCCACGTGCTTAAAATTAGCATAGGTTTGAAATATGTATAGTTTAATCAAGAAAATATTCCAGTTGTAATGTAGCATTTGGTTTTGACAATTTTTGTCCAGATCCACTGTTGGTATCTTAGAAAGATCAGTTTGTTTGAGATGGTAAGCTACCGCATCAGATTATTGTAGGTTTGACCCATTTCTTTCATAAAACCAAAAGATTCAGAAGCACTCGCTTTTTGTCCAACCATTTAAATCTGATAACAGAACCTGACCATGAACCCACTTTCAGTAGACGCAACTTTCAGCCAGTCTTTCTTATCCAACTGTATTTTGGTCCAGTTGTGTCTGTGTTTCTTGTGATGAAAGGGGCCCTAGCCAAAATCTACAGTGAAGATGTTACTCTATTTGATTTCACTTACTGCGATATTTATACATGAAACATGTTCCAGGCTAAAAGTCACTGGCGTTAAAGGAACACGCTACGCTAAAGTTGGTCACAGAGTTGGAAACATGATAATAAAGTTTGGTCATATTTAAAGTACTTTGTTGACCTTTGCTTATTTTGTGCATATTTTCTACTTTCTTCCAAAAGAGAAAAAGCTGCAGAATTTAAGTATTAGCCATGGAGCCTAAACTAGGTATGGTTACTGATTGAGATCTCGCTACAGAAAGATGTGTACGTATATTGACTGAGGAGCGAGATCGGAGTGTCTAAATCAGCAGTTCTCAACCACTTTTTTTGCCGCGACTTTACTATAGAAAATATTGTCGCGGTCGCAACTTTAAAATTGTACCAAAAATCCACAACAATCCTTGGAGGTGTTAGGCAACCCTCGTCATACGACCCCCAGGTTGAGAACCACTGGTCTAAATAACCAGGTTCCTCATTGTGGTCAGTAAAAATTATATGTGATTTTGCATTTCAAATCTTGTTTGTTTTTGTGCTGTCAATTGTCGTGAAGTGTGTGGTATACTATTATTTTAAAGTCTGCCTAAATTCATGTAAAATTTACTTTTTTTGTTGCTGTTAATACAATGTAGATAAATGTAATATTACACAGTTGGACCACAGCAACAAAAGAAAAAGTTAATTTTAAACCTGTGAATGCTCCAAATCTGCTTCATTCAGGTGCGCGCGGCAGACGCTGAAGGTGGAGAGATGGTTTTAGCACAAGCTCATTGCTATGTTTATTATTATAAAGCCTCTCGGGCTATAAACTACATTCTCATTCATTAGTAACAAGTGGAAACTGGGGTTTTTAGCTGCAAACAGCAAAGATTTTATTAACAGCCGCATGGTTCACAACTTGAAAAAGCCCTCAATGTGGTCTCATTTCTGTAAAGGACCGGTACTGTATGGTTAAACACACCTCACCCAGCTCCATTGGGGGTTTTTTGGGGGTTTTTTTTACAGTGCTTTAGTTAATGCAGGAACTGTACCCTAAACAAGCCTAAATATCTTACTTTACAGAGATATACATGTATAGATATTTATAGAATGTGGAATTATTGGAAGCGCAGATTGAATATAGAGTAACTATAAATACATTATCAATTTTTGGTTTTACTGTTCTTTTAAGCACTAAACTGGTCTTAGCTATTGAATTGTTTGAGCTTATCTTTGTTTATTAAAGACTGGTGATGTTATAGGTAGTGGAGGTTTAATTTATAATAAAACTATCCATACAATTGAACCCAGCTGCAATCACTCGCTCAGGACACTAAATCCAGGCTATAGCATGCAAATGAGTGAGACATCAGCAGTCCCTTTACTGCTGCCGCAATGTGTGGTTTAGTCATTTAGACAATCCAATTGGATCTGAAAATATTGCACTGGGCCACAATGTTTAATAGCCAAGCTGGCTGCTAATGAGCCATCAGTATGAATGACAGCATCTATAACCAGCACTGATCAACAATGAAACTATATGTCGGTTTAAATGGTGGGGTTTTATTTTTTTATATTCCAACAGGGAAACATTGTCATTTGTGACAAAATCACCTGAAAGCCCATGGCAGAGTTCATTACATATTAAGTTGACGCAGCAGTCCCCAACCTTTGCTGGACCGCTGGAAGGGTGGGCGGGGCAATCCAAGCCGCTGGCCCCATGATGGTGCAGTTCCTGTGCATGTGTCACCATCAAAGGACCCACAGCCCGGCATTTCGGGACCCCTGTCTTAAAGGAGATGAAAACCAGGCCAATTAAATCGACCTACTTACAAAGGATTTTATGGGGCATTTGTTTTATGCTTAGATCAGGGGAACAAATCATGTTTCTTATTTAATTCAAATGACAAATCTTAATGTGTCGTGTGTGTATATATATTTTTATTTTCTCTAATTCTAATAAAATTAATTTTTCATATTTTGGAGAACAATTTCCTTTTTGGAGATGTTAATATTTTACTTCTGTCAGAAGAAATATCAGTATTTTATCTTGGGAAAGAACTGACCTCTTTCTAGCTCTCATTGGTCCACCTTTCCATTATTAGCCAATCCTGCTTCTCCCCACAGCACCAGTATGTGACTCCATCAGCTGGAGGAGAACCAGTGCCTTGCTTTATGTGGCAGAGAATCTGTGCGTCGGATGCATAAGTCCCAGGAAAGATCAATAACAATCTTTTTATCCAAGATAAAGTTACTCTGTAATTCCATTCATTTCCTAGTAAAATTATGAGGACTAAAGAAGTGTTGGAGAGGGGGATAGGTTAATTGAAACAGAGCAAACAATATTCCCATTTAGATTGTCATTTGCAATTATTCAAATACTGCACATGTTAACTAGTTTAATTTATAAATTGTATTTTAGTCTGTTTTTATGTTTACTGATAGCAGCCATGTTGTTAAACTTTACCCAGTACATTGTTGGCTATGGTGCTTTAGATAATACATATTCAGGAAGTGTGGCCAAAAACCCAGTTTTTCAAGTTAAATACTTTATAGACACATCACAAATTGAATATCGAGTAACTATAAATGCGGGTTTTTTGTTTTTCTCTTTTTAACTTTAATAATAAATATATATTTTCATGTTTGTGTGACACATGTAGTCCATGGATACGTCTCTGTATCGTTAGGCCTTAGGATAGAGAGGGCTTAACCTTTTGAGCTCCGCGTGTCAAAAGTCTGTCACAGTTGTGACTTTGACAGGAAAATTGTCACAGATTTGCTATGGGACCGCATGAAGAGTGCGACAAGAACGGCGCCATGAAGTGTGTCAGTGAAAACGTCTTGGCCGTGCCACCTCTGACGCGCGTGTCATAGGGTTAGCCATAACTGCCTTAGGAGGAAGCAAGTAGAATTAGAACAGTAATGGAAGGGTTGGGCAGGTAAGGAAGAACGGGCTTATGGGAGCGAAACAACAATAGAAAAACTGGGGCGGTATCCTGAAGGGGGGGACACCTCACTGTAGCTCTGGGGGGGACCCTAACCCCTCACTGTAGCTCTGGGGGGGACCCTAACCCCTCACTGTAGCTCTGGGGGGGACTCTAACCCCTCACTGTAGCTCTGGTAGCAGATTAGATTTCACTGGCTTTTTAAACAAGGACTGTAATGCTGTAATTTACTTTCCCTGCATGTTAATATACTGTGTGTGTGTGTGTGTGTGTGTGTATATATATATATATATATATATATATATATATATATATATATAGAACTAGTGTGTGTATAATATCCTGCAGCAGCATAACTAGAAGCAAAGTGGGGCCCACTTTTCCTTACTGCTGAAACTACCCCTTCCCAATTATTATTGATGTTATATTCTACTTCCCCTATTTAGCAATATTCCTTTTGTGCCTGCATGTGGGATTATTTACTGGCCACCTAATAGTGTAGTTTATGTAAGATACAATTGTCTGCGTCCAGTTTGGTAATGGTATAGATAGAGGGTCTAAGGCCTATGTGACTGATACTCTATTATAAAATCAGCTCCTATCCCATGGAGGGAGAAAGGTCCTGCTATGTTGGTAAGTTAGACACGGGGGACGTCAACCCCTTTCTCATGAATTGAAGTGTGCTGTAAAAGCCAGTGATGCATTTAGCAGATCAGGGTTTCTTGTTATTGCTAATTTATCAGTCCAAGACAACATTTCCACTCGCATTAAACAATATGTTCATGTTAAGAATGGTTAGCTGACCCCGTCAATCTACGCATTACAGTAAATGGCAACCGCGTTGGCTACTAAACTCTACACATAGAAAGGACATCTACTTATGGAATGGATCCTATTTATTGTTGAGCACAAACACAATGTTTCAAGGTTAGAGGATATGCTTTGCTTCATGAAATAACTAACCACAAAACATTGAGCTGCGTTTGTGAAACTGACTTGATCACCTGGGTTATTAATACAGTGAATGGAAAGCATAAACGCTTATTGTGCCTGGTAGATGTCTACAAATCCTGCTATGGCTGCAGGGGGTCCGTACCGTAAAGTGATTTAAACTGAATCACAGGTCACAATGTCATTTAAACCCTATAATCTGATGGACGTTGCAGGACTAGAGGACACTTTGCACTATAACTATACGGTTAGTGGGCACTGAGCAAAGTTTCCTAATTTCCCTAGAATGAACAGCAGCATTATCTTCAATTCTGAGATTCCTGTAACAGGTGTTTTAAGTCCTCATAACCCAAAACTTTTTTTTTTTTTTTTGCTTTTTATGAAATAAACGCTATTGGGGATAAAATAAGATCCTTAGTTATATTCAGTATTTATTTTACAGCACACTGAATTTTATTTCTGCTTGGATCTCTACCTTCAAAGCCACAGATGGGCTTGTGTCTAAAGCTTCAGAGAAATATATCATTAGGACCGCGTACTACTTTTTGACCACCTTTGAAAAATGAAAGGTTTCCAGCATGTGACAATACTATACAATCCTGTTCAGATACACCATTCTTCAAGTAATTCCTTTTCAAAAAAAAAAGAAAAATCTATGTCCTAGCGGTGCAGATATTCCCCACTGGAGAACGTCCATGAACTGCGGCGTCTGTGGGAGTCATTTCCATTTCTCGGGATTCTTACTGCTCGAGGGAAAATAATCTTCTGTCCTGTACATCTTTGGAAGTTCATAAGTAGTTTGCTTTTGCAATCCGCCCTTCTATATGAGGAGGGGGGAAAAAAAAAAAAAACACAAAATATTTAGTACTACATTTTAACATTCTACCGCAATCTCAAAAAACTGACAATGCATTATTGCATCCGCCACACTGGAGCCAGATCTACTGTATATGTAAATGAATTACGTGTCACCTACCCTGCTTCCCTGACAATAAGACCTAGCTGCAGTAAAGTACAAAAAATATACCGTACCAGAACCGTGTCCCAAAAATAAGACCTCCCCCACAAATAAGACCTAGCACGTCTTTAGGAGCAAAAATTAATATAAGACCCTGTCTTATTTTCAGGGGAAACATGGTAGCAGTGGAAATTAGGAAATAGTCTGGCACATGCTCTGTTTGAGCCTTTGCCACAGACACCAGCATTCTAAGGAGAGGAGGAGGAGTTCTGGCAAGTGCCCATGTAATTTGGCCTGCAGATGGGGACCATAAACCCAAGTAGGTGACATATGTTGAACCCACTATTTATTATATTTGACTAATTATAGCCTTGCTGGCATATAGTGTAATTAAACATGCAGCAATTAAATATGAGCTTTAGTCCACATTGATTAAGATTAGAGACACAAAAAGGCATAAAGTCGACAGGCAGCTAAAACCCTATCCATTTCTCTCTGTCATCTTCCCTGTCAGCATGACTTTTCTTTCCTGCGTCGGGTAATGTTAATTGACATTATAGCACCTCCAATCAGATCCCTACTAGATCGTGATTTAAGGGATCTGATAGGAGCCATAATGTCAATCATTATTTAGCCCTGCCCCCAAACCTCGGGAAAAAAAAGGAAGGCTGGCAAGGAACCTTACAGAGAAATGCTGTATAAAAGGTACTTTTAAAATACATATATATTTACCAAAAAAATTGTATAATTACAAAAACCTTTATTTCATTAGTACAACCTAAATTAGTATTAATTTTGAGGTGACCGGCGCAATTTAAGGAGGAGTTTTAGCACAAAATCGCAGTCTGAACACGCGTGGAAGAAAACAGCAATGTTGAAGAGGAGGAGTGAACGTGAAGACGATCTTGACTCTGGAACGAAAGAAAAGATTGGGGTTTCTTGAAGCGGGAGCTTAGTGCTGCGTCGAAGGACATTACTGGTAAGTGTTATTACCCTCTCCCATTAAGAATCATCCATAGTGAGAACGAACGTGATCAAATTCATCCCTGTGCTCTGCACAAGATTTACTATACATAAAACCAGATACGGTGGGTATGAACAGATAACCACCCTGTAGATGAGGGCAAATGCAGTGGACAGTGAACAGTAGCCCTAGTGATATAGATGCTTCAGTGTGCAGTAGGACTAAATGTAAAATGGACTGTGAAGAACACGCTGAGCAGTGGAATGCAGTCACGTGGTCAGATGAGTCACCACTCTCCCTGTGTCAACAAGCAGATGAGCAAGCAAGGCTTACATCAAGAGGAAGCTTAACGACTCCATGTTTCAAGTGCTCTTTAAGTCTTCTTTAAGGAACGTTTTGCATCGCTTTCTCTTTTCTCTCAAGAAATGGGAAATGGATGACAAGTAGTGAAAAGAGCTCTACGTACAACGCAATATAAACAATATGGCTAATCAGAAACGCATTTGTGAGTAAAATAGGGAAATAGCGCATGAACGGTCCCCCACCATATACACTGGACTGGCTGTACATAACACAACACGTGTCCCTTGCTGGCTACTATATTATAGAAGCCCCCATTTTACATCTTGTGCAGAAATAATACAAAAGTGGGAAACAATGACCAGAGACTGGTCTATATTTCCCTGCACCCATATTATTTCCATGTTTTATCTACTTGTAATGGGTACTACATGGCACCCAGAGCCCCTGTTTCCAACAGGCCCATTCTGTTTACTTTTCCTGCCTGCCAACCAAGCAGACAAATATACAGCATGTTTGTCCTCGCTCTGTCTAAACCTTGAACTGATTACAATATTTCCCATCTCTCCCTCTGGCTACTGTTATTCTGCTGCTTGTACCTTTAAAAATGTAAATACCCCATGCAATCCAAATATAAATATCTTTATAATGATTAAGCTGGAAGTTTATAGTTGGGTACATTGCCAAGGCCCCAAAATATCCATATTGAAGATTTGTCCAATTAATCTTAAAAACATTAATTTTGTAGCCTTATTTTTCTCTTCAACTCTAAATGATTCCATCTGTATTAAAGAGACTTGAAAGCCTGTAAGAAAGGTTAAAATGACAGGTTTAGGCTTACAGATTTTGTAGAATAGTCATAGCAACAGAAGAAAAAACAAGCACTTGGAGCAGCTAATCCTAGCCCCTCCTCCTGTTACCTCTGTTCATTGTGTTACTTGTGTGCAGCATTTAAATCACTAAGCAGCATTTGAGAAGTTCCCGGCTGCTTTTTTTTATCCAATTTCTCAGAGCTGCTTTGCACTAAATTTCCTGAAGCAATTTAAAGTGAATTTTAATTAGTTTCAGGAGGGGAGAGAATGTTCAGTTAGTGAGCTAAACCCTTAGATAAGGAGGAGGGGCTAGGATTAGCTGAGAGCCTCTGCTCCAAGTTCTTGTTTTTTCTTCTGTTACGACTATTCTGTAAAATCAGTAAACTTAAACCTGTTGGTTTAACACTTGTTGTAACTTATACTATTTGACCAATAAATAAAAAAAGCTCTTTTTTAAATCTTTAGTGCCCCTTTAAAAGATTATTCTAAACTCTAAGTATAAGTGCAGAATCTTTCTCACACCCTCTCCAATAAGCCATGGTCTATACATACTCCAAGGACATAGATTCATAAGAGTCCCAAAACCAGCCAACACTTAGGCCAGCTGCTGGAGCTAATATACATTCTGTTTCATCTGTATTAATTAACACCCTTATCTAATGTATGCACAATGTTCCATCTCACCCGCTGCAGTGAGGTTACAGGCTCTATCTTGCTGTGATCAATGCTGCAGCACTGGCAGCTTAGCAGAATTTATGGAACAGTGGAATGAAAGATGGATTGGGAAGTATGAAAATATCTACAGTCCGGGAACATATAGGCAAATTATTATCTATATATTTCGGAAAACTGCATCATACTACATCAGATCCATTTTTCTATTATTTGTAGAATTTCTGACTTTTAATCGGTTGCAGTCAGAGATCAACACAAAGGACGATAATAAAACACCTCGGTGAATAACGTGCTAATTGTTTCCGAATTATTTCGACGGTTCTATTTTTGTTTTGCAACTTGATCAGCTCGTTTCTCCCTGACACACCGTCCACTAAACTAAAAAAAATTTTACAACCTCGCTCTGCCAACTGCATTATTCATGACTTATCCGGGCAGTCTTATTCCTTTAATTGATGCCCACATAGTAGTACTAAATGGAAGCGTGCATCAGCCTCTGGGGTATAATCCAATTCCAGCACAGAAGTACGTGTTTGATCATTGTGGAGTGGTTGTTGTAGACCAATGTCACAAAATTCCTGGTGCCCACGTGTAACAAAACTGAAATCCTTCCTTACATAGCACTAGCACTATTTATGTGTATAGATTTTATTTTTTCCGTTAGTTATTTATTCTTATTATATGTATTTATTGACAAATGTTTCAACACATTGTTTTTACCACTTATTACCCCTCTGTTTGTAATGTCTTCTTCCAACCTAGATTGTAAGCTCTACGGGGCAGGGACCTCCAACCTCTTGTGTCAACCACAACCTGGCACGTAAAGTGTTGTATCCTTATGATATTTTACTTGATTGTATAATGCACTTTTCCCATGTCTGTATTATATTTGTATTGCTGAATTGTACAGAGCTACGTAAATTTGTGGCGCTTTATAAATAAAATTATACATACAAATGTCTGCAGTGAATCTTCAATTCTATGTACATCTTAACAGTAGAAGATTGATTGCTTTTGTACTGCTAATGACCTTATAAGATGCCCCCCTATCTCAGAAAGAAGCAATATTTCTATATCATTACCATAACATTAAAGTTCCCTATATCTCTATTTTAAAGTCTGTAACGTCCAGACTTTTTTTTTTTTCTTAAATGATAAATTAGATTTTATGGGAAATTTTACAAAGCTTATTTATCTCAGAATAAATTCACCAGGCAAAGTTTATTGTATCACAGCTATTCGCACGCCCACTTAGCGCCTTCACACTATGGGAAATGGCTGGTGCTGCTAGTGAGACACAGGCAGGTATATTTGGAGTTGTGCAAGCCTGTTTGTCTCTACACAAAAAACAAAAGAATGTTGCGACAAAATATTAATTCAACAAAACCTCAAATCAACAAAGCATCCATTTGACATCTCTTTAAACTACACCAGATGTAATTAACAGATTTCATTAAAAAAAAATCATTATCTCATAAAGCAAACAAGTGTATGGAAGTGGTCGGCACGCAATCATGTTATCAAATATAGTTGTGTTATTCTATAGTCCACAATGCCTCATGTTTAAAATACAACCTCTAATTAGTAAGTTAATCACTAATCACCTATAGAATCCAGAGCCAAATTATAAATGAAATTGTATTCCTGTTTCCCACACCCGCCCCTGGGTATTGCCCAGTTATTCTGGGGTTCCCCGAATAGACATAAGGAAAAACCAGTTAGTAAATCCCATTTCGGGGTGGGTGATTATTAAGTGATTATTATGATATTATTATTACTAATTAAAGGTTATATTTTAACTGTGAGGCATTGTGGACTATAGGACGCCACGATTGTGATACATGATTGTTTGCGGACAATTTCCACACTCTACCTTTTCATTGTGGTTCTGTTCACAATTTGTATTTGAGTTGGTAACTATCCAGCACCATTACACAATTCTATACTCTCCACCTACATAACAGAGGGACTGTATTTATCCCATGAGATAGTGCCGTGTGTTCCGCTTCCCAGACCCCCCCCCTTACTCTTATTTGAAGATTCCTATCTGTGAATTACATTTTCCAGACAAACTGGGCGGGCATAATACGTGCGTCACCATAGAGTGCAAAGAGAGAGGTGGCGCACCGGACTCCTGGGATTAAAGGCTACAGTAAACCAATCAAAAACAAATTAGCAACTCTCCTTATGGCAGAGGTTAAGAGAAGTAACACCTATTTTTAAATTACAAAGGTTTTTTTAAAATGAAGCTGGCACTCATTAACTTGGCTCTCTCTGTGATTTACATCAAGAAAAGACCTCCATGTGTCGTCTACTTCTGGAAGAAGAGCTGCTGACGGAAATAAAAGCAGTCTTCAGCGGTATTTCAGGCGAGTCAATGAGGGAACTCTCCGTTGCAGTTTAAAGCATTGCAGCAAAGCGTATAGTGTGGCCTTGCACTCAGGGCCAATTTAAATTCCCATCAGGCTAGTTTCCAGAAACACTTATCTCTGTTCTTAACGAATGTTCAGCCTCCAGATTAAAGGAGAACTAAAGTCTCTTTAAGAATCACAATTGTTCATTTATCCTACAGGCCAGCAACACAATAAACCAATGAACAATCTTTTACTTCAAAGCCATCTACTGGATTATTTCTGCTTCTTCTGCATTTGTTATTACACTCGTACATGGCAGCCATTGTAGCTTTTCTGCTCCACCCCCTGCTGGTGTCCTGGGCACTGGCTTCTACACTGAATGTGAGTATGAAAAAAGCTGGACAGAAAAGTCGCTCGTCTACTTAACGAATATAAAACAAACCACTGCAAAATACAAAAGAATATTTTAGTATTATGTAGACATAACTGACATACCAATACAAAGAGATCTTTTTCTCTTTTATTACTGGCACTTTAATATAACTGTCGCTATAGCCCAGGGATTAGGAAGAATCAGAGAAACCATAAGGGCTCCTTGGATTTCTCTAACAGAAACCACGTATTTTGTAAACAGCCATTCAATCTGATTTCTACAAAGCACGGGAAGATAGGGGATTTTCCTTGGTAATTAATAGAAGCTACCACAATGTTATTTACAGTAAGACATCTGCACCTGACGTTAAGGTAAATGTAAGAATTAAATATCAACCCAACTGCCTTAAAAAAAAAGGGGGGGGGGGGGGGGAGATACCGTAAATGACCATTTTTAATAATCACATTTTATTGTTTGTACCAGATTAAATACTGTTGTTTGTCTGCATTTTTCTCTGATATATTTTGAAAGTTCTTAGATTTTGGCGACTCGGCTTTGTCTACCGTTCCGCACATTCTCCTAGTGAAATCACCAGTTGTTCTCAGACCGCACGGCTCACAGACCATGGACTCACCTTCTATCTAAGTAGAAAGGGCAACTGCGCTGCAATTCAGCAGCACAACAGGAACCCCTTTAGGTGAAGGGGCCAGTTGCATATTTAGCCCTTGTGGTTCTGGAGAACTTGATGGTTCCGGCATTAGGCCTCGTTTTTTCTACTACAAGTAAGAAGTAGGTAAATTCTGAACATTTAAGAGACTGGGGTAGCGCCATTTTGATTCACTAATGTAGATGGCTTCTCCTCCCCCCCTCCCCCCCCCTCCTTGACTGACAGATATCCATGTGTTTGCGTTGGTACAGTTTTCTGCTTTGTGTAGTTTAGGTATTACAGCGCTCTGCATTTTATGATTTTGTGTAGTTTAGGTATT
>WMED01006133.1:0-18778 GCA_019650415.1 Pipa parva | reverse complement strand
CAATAGCACTTGATGGGTGCTGGTACTGGTGGGGGGGATGAGGGGGAGTTGTGGGGGTCATAGGGACCCCTGCAAGCTGGGGTTTAATTAGTTTGACTAATTATTTCCATAGTGCTAGTATTACAGTAGCCCAATGGAAATAAATTGGGTTTTAAATCATAACTGCTTACTTGCGGTTAATGATTTTAATAGCGCTGGATGGTTGTGTGATACTCTACCAGTGTAGAGATTAATGCTGCATGAATGGCACATGGAAATGGCAGCAGGTACATATCTATTTATCGATGTCCTTAAATACATAGCATATATGCGGTCCTCACATAAAGATTGCAGTTTGATAAATAGGTTACAGCGATATGAACCAAATTCACAAAAATAACAGCGATAACTGGTGATAATGGCGATAAGGAGGTTTCCCACTTTAGTAAATATGCCCCATACATCTTTCCATTGACAAAAAATTTCTATCTTAGGAAACTGCAAGTTGTCATTCCATTCAATTATGATGATATTTTTACTCATTTCCCAGAGAGTACAATACAAGATTTTTTCATCCCCTGATGCAAAAATATTAATTTGTCTTTATTAAATCTCATTTACCATGTAGCAGCAGGCTGATTTTATCAAATTTTGTCTTTTAAACACAATGAATCAACATATCCTGGTGTGTTAACAGCATTTTCTCTGTAACACTGGTTTCTAAAGTACTTTTTTATCTTGAGTTATCTTAACTTATTGAAGTGGGGGATATTTATAAAGTTTTCCACTAATATAGACTTTAAAAAATGAATCCAGCATGCATGACATAGAAATAAAAACTTTTTTAAATAGGTGATACTTCCATGATAAAATAAGACATTGTTCAGTATTAAAGGAACACTCTAGCCAAAATTGAAAAAAATATATATGTTAATTTATACTAATTACTAACTTTTAGTAAATGCATTTATTTTTTCAATTTTGGACAAAAAGTGCACTTTCTTACCTGTAAAGAAGTTCAACTGCAGCCGCTCTCCCTGTGAAGCCCCGCATTGGAATTTCCTAATAGTTACATGGGAGAGCGTGCAAGTCATCAATGCGTCCTCCCTTAATCTAAACTTTCCTCAGATATATTTTATAGCCCAGGTACATTGTCCTCAAACATGAAACTGGATAACAAATGCACTTCACTAATGATGAAAAGAACATTATTTTCCTGAGGATACTCTACTTAAATATTTCATCAGCAACAATACAGATTATTGGTCCAGCAGAAGAATTATAGTATGGGCATCCCATATATCCTGTCTGTATTCAGCATTAGATGGGGTAGTAATTTTAGGTGCTACAGTGAAGGAAATCTCCTTTCCTGCTTCTTATCCATTTTAAACTGAACATTTACAGAAGACACAGGTTGCATTGTTGATCTGTAGTTTAACTAGACAACAGTGAATAATAATTGCAAGTAATGCTTTTATTATATATCTAGCTGGACAGGTCAACCCTTACCTGATCATTAATAATAAGGCAGCAGAGTTCTGTAAATCCCTACTATTTACTTTTGTGGAATAGATGAGGGAATGTTGTGAACATGATGTTTTATTAGTGTCCATTAAAAAATATATAATGTATTATATGTAAGAAGTAGAAACTAAATACATTCATTGAATTGCTCTGCTTCCTAATTCATTGCATTCGAATCTAGTGGATGGATGGTAAAGAATGTTATCCCTAAAAATAAAATAAAAATAACAATAAATAGACAAATAAACAAAGTAAAAATAAATGTTCAAGTAGCACCTACAGAGAAAATTCTCTACACTAGGATAGCTTAGCTGTGTTCAAATGCCAATATGATCTGACGGCAGCCATGTTTCTGGTTACTTCATGATTATGGAAATATGGTTTATCATAGAATAACTGCCATATCAAATGAAATGATATTTTTTCTGGTGTCATTGGTCCTTTAACCATCCCTCTTACATCTTTTTATGCAACACTTTTTTTTTTTTTAGTTTGGAGTTTTTTTCTCTCCCAGTGACACACTTCAAAAGCTTCCTAATTGTTAAACAAGACAACTGTGTTGCAGCAGGTAAGGTGCAATTACAGGATAGTCACTAATTACACAGCATTAATGGGACATGGACAATTAGCAAGAAAGCTAGAATATGTATGCTAAATTAGTTGTATGAATATAGATAAAAGTAAAATATACAGTGAATATAAAAATAAGGATTGTGATTTGTAAGTACGAATAAAGAATTTTCTCAAGGTTGTTATGACAAATTGTTGCCTTGGTATCACAAAGCAGCTGAACAAACTATCATTCTTATGGATGTGCTGATGAATATTAATGCTGGAAGTACACTGTTTTTTCTTTCTTTTTTTTCCCCTCTTGTTGTCCCTTTATAGATATTTCCACATTACTTATCCTGCTACACTATACATCTTTGCAATGTCATTGTAGCTCTGTAAGAAATAGCAAATAACCATCAATTACTACATACAATGTGCTAGTTTAGATCAATCATGCCAAACTGGCACTGTAAAATATTATCTTTCTCCATTAAGTGACATGATGCCTAAAATAGATGATAGAACCGCAAAATAGCATATGGGTTAAGTGTCACTTTGCAATCATTTGCACCACTGTATGATATATTATGAGTAACAGGCTGTAGAGGGAATAGAGAAGGTTGTATTAAAAAAAAAAATCAATTTTTCATGTCAGTACAAAAACACTTGCAGTATATGATAGGCACTTTAAAACTAAAAAAAGTACAGTATGATATTCATAAATGCAACTAAGATATGATAAATGTTTTAATTTCTAGAGCATTTTACTTTTGCACAGTCTGTGCCATGACATTCAAACAGTTAATTTCCATTAGAATTTTAATAACCAAAGTTATGTATAGTATGTATAGCTATGAAGCTAACATACCATAGTCATTAGATTAATGTTAGTATTTTTATTATAAAAATAATTTATGTAAAATGTGTTATCAACTGATAATGAGTTACCTCTTAATATGACTATTCCACTGTAGTCCAGTCATGGACATCACTGGTTCTGAGTTATCAAATCAACACCAAGGGAATGTATTAAGATGGACAATATGCCTGAGTCTAATGAACACACATGTACCACTGGAGAAATTTATTAAACTTGGAAAAGCTGTTTCGGCTTTTCTGAGTTTAATCGGGAAAAAGCTTTGAAGCTTCTTGCGGTAAGTATCGCGAGATTTGCCTTGAGCGATACTTGCCGTGAGAAACGTTTAAAATTAAATATATTCATGGAAAGGGTAGCCATACAGTATAGCTAACTTTCCATGGATATATACATTAATAAAAAATTGTCATGACTTTACAATGGGGAAATTGTAGTGGATTTACTATGGGAATCCGCTGTTTGCAAATTCAACAGTCGAATTCGCACCTTAGAGAATAACCCACAAAATTTAAGGGTGAAATTCAATAAACTGGGAAAAGCCCAATTTTGCTTTTCTGAGTTGATTCCTGCGAGATCTCAGAAGTTTCTCGTGGTAAATACCGCAAGATTTTTTCTATCGATATTTACAGAAACTTTGAGTTTTGTATCTCGATTTTTCAATAGAATGCTATCCATACTACTAAAGTAAAGTATGTCTACCTTTCTATCAAAAAATGTGATTGAAAAGTTTCAGTCGGTAAATATTGATCAAAAATATTGAGCGATTTTTACCACACGAACAGCCGTGATGTTTTCAGGATAAACTCGGAAAAGCGATATTGGGCTTTTACAAGCTTACTAAATATCACCCATTTAATTTATTATATCATTTTTCTGTTGGAGTAAGAAAAATGCAAACTGCTGCCACAGGTTATGTGACTCCAACAAATGCTATCTTTTTAATACATTCTAACACTAGTGTGCTATGCAATCACTGGATCAAGGAAAACTGTCAAAATGGCTGATCTGCTGACTTATTCTTGTGCTCAGACTGGGATCACAAAAACACATTTTTGAGAAGAGCAATCTGCAGCATCTCTTTCCAAGGAAGTCATGTGCAAATTAACCTTGTTTTATTTGCAATGCTACATTGCTTTACAAACAAATTCTTTGAAATATAGTTGGACATCAAGTACAAAATTTATGCCAATATTGGTTTGAGCTTCTCAGAAGCATGTCAGTTTTTAAAAAAAAATGAAAGCAAAAAAAATGTGGGTTGCTTTACATACTCTTTTGTTGCATTCTTTGATAATTCTGGCCAGAAGTGTGTCATATTCAAATCTGCTACTAAATAAAAGGGGCTATGGGCACAATCCAAATGTTATTATTATATACATTGATTCCAATAGAATTTTTCAGGAAAAGTAAATCCTTATAATCTAAATTGAAATCAAGTTCAATTAGATTAATCAGTCTAGGACAAAAGTAGTTACTTGAACTGGAAAAAAATTACTTGCATTACTTCCATTACTTTGACATTATTTATTAAATCAGAATCAGAATGCAATGAGTTTACTATTGCTAATACCATAGATTAGGGAATTCTCCCTGAGAACACCCTAATAAAAGGGCAAAACACATTGAAGCAACCATCACACAGGCAAAAGTTATTAAAGCCGCTCTCAGCCTTTTTGAGATTATCCAATGAGATCTCTGGCTGTTTGATCGGTAAAAATCAATCGATATTTTTCAATTGATTTTTAATGAAAGAAACTTTTTGATTGAGTTTTTCCAAGTGTATTTTTCAATGAAAAGGTAGCCATACTTTAAATTAGTAGTATGGCTACCTTTCCATTGAAAAATCCAATTGAAAAACTTGTTCAAAAAGTTCCTATCGGTAAAAATCAATCGAAAAATATCGATCGATTTTTACTGATCAAACAGCCTAGATCTCATGACCTTTTTGAGTTTAATAACTTTTGCCCATATTTTAAGTCTCTATCAAAGCAAAATCACCTTCTTTTTAAATGTGACTGTATCCATTTATATTAAATTAAAAGTTTTTGAAATATCTACACTATTGCAGTTAAGCACACTCTGAGACGACTGCTTTGCAGATTGCATTTTTGCCAACATGCTGGGTGATTGAAAGCTCACTGACAAGAAGTTATATTGTGAGTGTAAAATTTTATGCATTTTAATTTCATAGTGGCACTACTTACTACACTATACAAGTTCTTCTTTTAAAGGGGCAGTACATTCCCCCCATAATTTCAGGTGTTTTTTGTTACAAGAAATGGGTTTGAAAGGCTCTGCTGCATACCCCAAATGCCTTTAGATGTGCCTGGTCTCCTTACCCTGTTCTACAATTAGAACCAGAAGTGTGGTGGCTCAGTGGTTAGCACTGCTGGGTTCTGGGTTCAATACCACCCTGGACTTCACCTGTGTGGAGTTTGTATGTTCTCCCCGCATTTGTGTGGGTTTCTTTCAGGCACTCCAGTTTCCTCCCACAATCCAAAAACATACATCTGCGTGTGTGTGATTAAATAAGGAAACTAGGTTGTAAGCTCCACGGGGTAGAGACTGAAGAGAATGATGAATCTCTGTAAACCGCTGTGTAATATAGTAGCACTATATAAATTAATAAATACATACTAATGTATTAAAATTAACATCAGATTGAAATTCTCCTTATTTAAGTTCCATAATATCAGACAGCAGGGTTGGTTTAATACTAAAAGTACATGCATTGTTTCTCAAATAAGGTCAAAGTTCCACTTTTTGTACCTTCAAAATATTGTAATCCTAGTGAGACTCTAGCCATGGATTATCTAAAAACTAAATAATATATTAAGTAAACAGAAAGTTATATTAATGCATGCATGTAAATTTAAACAACTAGGACAGTATGTTGCATCTCCTCATTCATGCTAAAGGCTCTTTGGGAAAATGCCAGTTTACTGGAACTGAAAGTATTTGGGTGTTGTAGGGGACAACTTTGCTGCATTCTTTCTGTGATGAGACAAGGCAGGGAAGCTAGTAATGGAAAATAAAAGATAGAAATCAGGTTCCAAGATGATATGAGAATACAAAAGCAGACATATTGAGCAGCAGGCAGAGATTCTGAAAATAGGAACAAAGTCAATGAGATTAGGACATTAGCAACACAGTGAACACTCTATGAACAGAAGCAATGCACAAGAAAAATAATCAAGGCTTATATGTCTCAAAATTAAGTTGGGGTCCTATTACTCTCAAGGGGGTCATGACAGGAGCCATGAAAACAGAAGCTAGTACCCTAAGCAGCAGTTTAAGTTGGCTTAGCTACCATCATTGGGAATAGGTAAACATCCCAGAACTGCTTACTCCCTGGCACATGCAAACACACACAGTTGTTTGTAAGATACCCACAAGGTCAAAACCTCTGAAAACACCATGAAACAGGAATTGGCAAAGGAACTGTGCACAATAAACAGGGGTACATACCACAAAGTTGCTGAGACCTACAAAAGTCTTATAATGGGACTCTGTAATAATCAGAGGAGAAATTAGAAAAAACTCTGGAGGGAATTATTACATTTTTGTAGGCACTAGTTACAAATATACAAAACTGTTAATTATTCACATGACTTATTAACCCACAATGTGTTTATAAAGTAAATTGTAGCCCTCATGCATTTATCTTATGTGTCAGACATATCATTTGAAAAAGCGCAATAGCAGGTTGTATAGATCAACATACAAAAAAAGGCATTTAGTAAAAATGTTGAAAACGCTTACCAGAGATCTACCTGATTATAACATATGGACGTAGTTCCATAATTACGGAGCATATTTTATTTCAGGCTATAAATAGTTACCAATAAAAAGAGCTACACAAGGTATTGTTATATTGCAAATGTCTTCAATTTGAATTCCCAGAACACCACAGGAGGGAAATACGACTAATTTCTTTTGTGTTTCAGTTGTCACTGAGATACAACCTTTAGTTTAGTAAAACCAAAGAAAATGCCTTTCCTGGAAAATGAATTGACATGATCAAATTAGTATTGACATTTTGATGTTATCCCTGGTAAAGACATTGTGGTGCATTTGAATTAGAAGACACTTTTACAGATGGTAGCTGCAAGAGTTTGAAATTATATATATATATATATATATACTGTATATACTGTATAAATATATATATATATATATATCCTATTTTGCCTATTTTGGTGGAGTACATTGTTGAAACATAAGATATTAATACAAAATAAGTTAATTCTAGAATCTATTGTGGAATCACAGTCAGCCACCAGCAATAACAACAGCTGGTTTACTGGGGCTTGCAATAGCAGTGGCACAAGAGATTAGAGAAAATTCTGTGACTCAGCTTGGGGACTAGTTTGCCCTTCATTTGAGGATTGTCTACATGTTCATATAAACTCAAAATTCCCATTGGGATGTAATAAATAAATAAATCATGCAAACCTGTACAAATACATTTGAAACAGTGTGTTACAAAGTAAGTAAGATTACAAAGTCCTCTGATCAGCAAACAACCCAAGCATCACAAAGCCATTTAACCAGTAACAAATTAGTTAAATCCAACTAACAAAAAGCTTGAAGGCCCTGGTCACAGGACTCAAAGCCTGGTTCATAGTCTGTAGCCTTATACATCTGCCAACAGAGAAACTGTCTTTGTCTCTCTGTAATTTATCCTTGTTTAACCTTGTTGACGTGTGTATCTGAGTTTCTGTTTATTGGCCAGTTTGAGGAATAATTCACAGAATCTCTCTAGCTTGATTACTGTTCTGAATATACTCCTGAATTCACCTGTTACTATCAGACAGGCTCCACAAGGGGTCATGACCTGTGAGCACCTGGCAGGGAAGCCCCCCCTTGCCTCCTTTTGGATACCCATGATAGCAGTGCTTTTCATTGTAATGTTTCTGTATATGCACCTGTCAGTGGTGGTGCAATGGGGTATTCATAGCAGATGTTAATAATTACATTGTTTTTTCTTCACTTCCTACTATAATTTGATGTAATAGCTATAAAAAAATTTCCACCGTATACTGACAAGATTTCAGCACTGGTATTATGCTACCCCCCAATGTCTAAGTTGAGGATACCTGGAAAACACCCACACATACCCATATGAAATTTCAGCAGATAGCTGACAACCTCTTCAGCTTCTCAAAGCTATCTGATATACAGGTGCCATAATCAGTATCTCCCTAAAAGGTTCTAGAGTAGAAACAAACCTGTACAGTATATTTTAATAGACAGGCTTACACTATGGGATAGATAATTTTAAAGTCAGAGTTGCCATTTGATATTGGTGTGTTACAGCTATTTTCTATATTTTTTTATGTTGGAGAGTCTGTTAGGTTAATGGATCAACATACTTTTAACTGGTATGAATTGTTTCTGCCGTACTTTACACTTCAACTTTACAAGAAAGAATGAAATCTTCAGAATTCTTTACTTTAGAGGGAGCAATTTTTATATTTATTTCTATCTTACCACCTAACTAATGCAATTGGTAGCTTAATCAACAATAAAATCATTTAATCACATATTTTCTTTTTTTTTTTTTTTTTTTTTTACAAATATTGCACTGTAAAAAGTTTACAAGATAACAGAGTTCTTACATTTCTCTTACATATTAGCACTTAGCATGTGTAATGAAATGGAATTTTCCTTATATTTGATATTAATGCATTTTGCAGACAAAAAAAAAAAATCAAATTATGAACATAATTTCTATGATATTTACTTCTCGCAGACATAATTCATCTAGCATTCTTTTCATTTACTTTGCCATCACGATATTCAGCTTTTTGGTGGGTCTGAATTCTTTTTCCAGACTACTTGTCAGTTTGATATTGACATTATTTTCTTCATAATAACGTAATTTTATTCAAATTTCAACAGCAAAATGATTGATTTTTGCATTTTAACTTCCCCCAGTTTTAATCCCAGTTTTGATTATTTTTAACTATATAATGTTTCAGTACTGCTCTGCTAATTAGAATGTTTCAGATTCCATTCATTTCAATTATGCTTTTCAAACACAACATATATGATTAAGTTTAAAGACGCCATCTTTTTAGCTCTGAATAATAAGATGGAAGCATAATAAGCAATTTTTCAAAGGGTTGGTTGAGTCAAAAACTCAATTGTTGTGTCTGGAAAACTAGAGGCATATGCCACTGACATCATGTTTTTATGTAGTGTTTTAGTTTCTCAAGATTAATAAGAAACAATAATACAAATATTGAGTCTGAATTTTCTCCAGCAATGATACTTTTCTGCATTTTGTACTGACCAAAAACTCAAACCTTTCTGACCTGGTAAGTCCAGCCACTATCTACTTCCATTATAGTATATTATTGACGATAAAAAAATTACATTTAGATTTTATATTTCTAGGGGCCAGAGTCACCCAACTGTGACACATATTATAATTTTGTGTTTGTATGCTAACTCATTAAAAATTCTTTGCAATTCTGAGCAGCTTAAGTCAGCCTACATTATTTCAGGCCCATACTAGGAATTCAAATTTGTGTATTTTTTACTATGCAGTAAAGCACAGTGATACCTTCTTAAATATGACCACATTGTGAGGTGTTTTCTATTTAAACATTAGTGCTGGGCTTCTGAGATTATCTCTGTTCTTTTACTCTGAGGTAAACCTTATGATTCCACATCTTTTATGAGTCCTCACCCTACACAGTTACTGAACAGCAGTGACTTTTTCTTTTAGTGTAATGTTCTTCAGTGCCGACTAGTCCTACATAGATCTCCATGTTGCAGTGACAGGAACACAGTTTTTTAAAAGAAGAGAGCTTTTATATAGCAGAGATGAATTCAGAGTTGATTCAGAGAGGTTTAGGATTTGTACCAAATTTTTTTACCTCTAGAGCTTACTAAACCAGTTTGTGATCTAGAATAGATGTTAGGGAGAAAATAATAGAGGGGGAAATACAGACCATCAACAAACCAAACAAACTTTTATGGCATATGTCCCCAACCTTTACTGGATTGCAAGCCTGTTGCCGACTGCGTGATGGTGACATCATCACCATGCAGCCTGGTACCAAGGGGCCCCATGGACTGGCAGTGGTATGCAGCCCAGCAGTTGTGGACCCCTAGGATATGGGACAGGAACCTACCTTAGAGGGAACTACATAATAAATTTCTTTTAGACAGTATGCAATTCTGATAGGATCTGCAGCTATATAAGAATGTGCAAAACCAATGCTAATTCAGTTATGGCTGAAGAGGAAGAAGGTGCTTTTTAAAAATTATTTTTATTATTTCAGTAGTGTTTATTGATGCAGTGACAGCAGTGGATTAAGATAATAATGGTTTATGGTGAATCAAGAGAAATCTTCAGAGGGAAATATAGATGCTCTTCCATTGTACTACTTTGTGGACAAAGAGAAAATAAAGGAGTTTTGATACAAAGGCTCATGGCAGACTAACTTAAGAGTTAGAACAGAAGATGTCCAAGCAAGTAACATGATAGTAACTATTTATGTTTATTACAAGAGGTTTGATGGTTTTTAGTAATGATCCTCATGACATGACATGATATTTATGGGCTGTCTGTGTCAAATCATCCTGAATAGGATGGAAGTAGTAAGATATAAAGGGGAGAATAAGGGGAAGGGAGGAAACTGTTCATTCACTAAAATAATTTGCAATATAATGGATCACTCATTTAAACAAATAACAGTTCACAAAACATCACATATGTAGATCTAATATCTAGGATGACACTGAAGGTGTGAGAATCAGTTGAGTGAATCCTTTGCATCATGGTGGGAATAATGCTAGATAAATCTAGGGTGTGAAGTCTAAGGGAAACCCAGTCTTCACTTTTAAAATCCACAAAGCTCTTTGCTGTGAAAGTGTCCCCAGATTAGGATCAGCCTAGCCCACCAGAGCACCCAAGCACCCATGCACCCAGACTTAATGCTAAAAAGCTACTTTTAAATACACCAACACTAGACAAATGGCTCTTTTTTCATTTTATTCTTGAGCTTTAACAACCTCCCCAAATACCAATAATATAAAGTTTTCTATTGAATTTTTATTTAACTGATGTAAAATGTCACTCAAGTTGTCACTTCTAATTATTTTTTCTAGATATAAGGGTATTTTTTATCTCATTTGAGAAGTAGTTTGTAACAGTCTGGTGACTTTTATTATTATTAATTCAAGCAAAAAAAAAGTTTAGAATCAAAACAATCTTCTCTATGAAAGAAACACACCTACCACATCTATTTACATATTTTACATATATTCATATAAATATAAAACAATGAGTATTGCAATATTTTGTGATACCTTTTTTATTGGGCTAACTTAAAAAGGTATCACCAAGTATTGCAATACTCTTTTTTTTTTTGCATCTGTGGACTAACTCAACCACTCTATCCTACTTAATGTACATACATATTGATTTCAAAAACTATAACCAGATCCCATTGCTGAAATGAGGATTAGAGATTGTTAGTTATCTAAATAGCATGAGCCCTACACCGAACATCCAGTAAGGCATTTTGAGAAAATCATGGGGGATGCCACTTTATTGCTTGGTACAAGGATCTCCTCCTCTCCTCCCCCTTTCTGCATTTCTCAATGCATTTCACCAATCTCACCAAGATATCACCCACAACCACTGAACATAGAAGGAATTTGTAACAATTTAATATGATCCGTGTACCAGTTTTTGCTAGCTCTACAGAGATATACCACAAGGGTTGAGAGAAAACTTTTGTGTGCAGTATTATAAGAATATCTTAATGTGCAGAAATCAAAGCTGGGATTATCATTATGCAGGAGCTAAATCATATTTATTTTGTAGTTCAGAAAAAGTTAGTAATCCATTAGCAAAATAGAGGTATGAGATAGTAAGGATTCCTATCATGGTCGAAAGAGCTGAATTGAAGTTGGAAAAATAGTATTTTAGTCACACAAATTGAATAGAAGGTTGTAGTGTTAATAATTTTTAGTGGCAACCTAAACCACCATTTTAAATTTTTATTTTGATTAAACCACCATTTTACCTTTATTTCTCTAAATGAATAATATAACTACAATTGTAAGCTGTTTCTTTAAATGCATGTGTTTTGTTTATTAGAATTTATATAACTGACATTTGAGATGGATCATCAAGATAGTATTATAGTCATGGGTGTTCCTCTTTTTTAGTGTTATCAGTAATACCATGTGTGTAGAGAAGTTTAAGCTATGTTTCTTTGACATGATGCCAAATTTACAGGGTAATATTTATTTATTTCAGCTCCTTGTTGAGGCACATTTTGGGATCTGGCAAATTCCTTCATGTGACATCAGCCAGGAGGGTATAAATTTGATAGCCATTGCAGGGCTACTCTTGAGAATCTGTATGCCACTGTCAAAGGATGCTTTGGAGTGGATGGTGAATCCGTGAATTTGAAGGATATAGAATCTCACGGGCCTGCCATTGTGTATTCTGAGAATACCGCTGTTGGTTATTTCGGGGTTCTCCCAGCAGGGCAATTGAAGCCAGCAGTTGGTAGGTAATTGACTGATGACTGTTCCATAATTTGTCGGAAGACTGGATCCAGGAACTATGTTGGAGAAACATACTTGATAGATTTAGTTGTGGAGGAATCCACTGCATATTCTGGATTAAATGTAATGTGTTATGTGTGAAGTGATGTTCTGTGATAAACAGTGTTTGTTGCTGTGATAATTTTAATATACAAGATTGGATATATTTTTAAGGCTTTATAATTCCATTCTGCCTTAAATAAATTTTAAATTCATAATAAATCTTGTGTTCTAATAATTTTTCTGAGTGGGAAGTTGAACCCAAGGGTTTGTTAAATAATTAATTAAGTTTTGTTTGCATGTTACATTTTATTTGGTAAAACAATCCTTTAAAGCATATCCCTCATCCAAGGTCTGTTAGATTTGTACAACTATATAATGCCTTTAATGGTATGGCTTGACCAGTAAGCTTACTTCCATGTCTCCCCATCCTCTAGGAGGCTTTTATAACAGTGCTGTCATTATTTATCCAAATAAAATAAGAAAACAATGTAATGTTTGTAATAAAACAGGAATTATTTTTAGAAGGTAGTTAACTTATACTGGTAAGTTAAACTTGTATTTCAGCTGTGTTGATGATTCTGACATTGCAAGCTTAATTACTTGAGCTTTGGATTTAGAATTATTATTATTATGGCATGAAATGGATTTAAAAGTACAATTTTGGAAACAGAGCTTTGTATGGCAGTTTTAAAAATGTAAAGGATAAAATAATATCATCTGCAACTAACCCAACTTTTGCCATGGATCAGGCATGTGTACACCTTTAATATTCATGTTGCAATGTTTTTTTCTGTAGAAAGTAATAAAATATCAGGTAAAATCAGAATGAAACCCCAAAATGTTCTCGTGTGTTTATTTACTTAACAAATAAACGAGGGGGAAGAGAAACAAACTCAAAATAATACAAATCAAGAATTCAATGTCAAAGCTAACATTTTAAAGTGCACCTCTCAACTCAAAACTCTAATATTAATTTAGGCTGTACTAATGAAATAAACGTTTTTGTAAATATATATGGATTTTACAAAAATGTACCT
Organism: Pipa parva; assembly: GCA_019650415.1. NCBI lineage: Eukaryota > Metazoa > Chordata > Amphibia > Anura > Pipidae > Pipa > Pipa parva. Next base: position 5,233 of record WMED01006133.1, on the reverse strand, counting down.
TTAAACAGCATTTCTCTCTGTCATCTCCCTGTCAGCCTGACTTTTCTTTTGTGACTTGGGTGAGTGGGGCAAAATGATGATTGACATTATAACTCCTCCAATCAGATCCCTGCTAGATCATGATTTAAGGAATCTGATTGGAGGAGCTATAATGTCAATCATTATTTAGCCCTGCCCACCTGGCACTTGGGAAAGAAAAGTCAGGCTGACAGGGAAGATGACAGAGAGAAATGCTGTATAAAGGTACATTTTTGAATACATATATATATACAAAAACATTTATTTCATTAGTACAACCTTAATTAGTAATAGTTTTGAGGTGACAGGTGCACTTTCACAGTATTATATAGGGATACTGCCATGCCATTTCCAATAGGATTTGTATTCACTTTTCTTGTCATATAGCTTTGTGGGCTAACCATGACATGAATGGGATCGCTTTCTAGTGTATTGTTAACTAATAAATGTAATTTACCATTCATCCAACTTTGCATATTCATCAAAGATCAATATTTTCTGCACTGTGACAATTTCTCACACAGTTTGTGGCATTATGCCAACTGTTTACTTAACACTTTCAATACAAATATTCATCATGTGTCAAAGTGACAATTCAAAGAATAAAGCCAAGTGGCTTGATTGCTGTGATATGGCTTTATTCTTCTCATTGTACTTTGGAACCACAGCTGTAGTTTCACTGCATCTGCACCTGCAGAAAAACTGGATACACTGAAGCCATTAGAGGTAAACTACTGTGTGTCCTCTAAGGTGCACTGTAATGAATATACAGAATTGAATTAGCCACATAAAAGTGGTGACTTGAGGGCTTATGGTAGGGTTCCTATTATTATGTTGATGACAGTTCACTCAAAAACCTTATAAAATATGGCAACCATGTGACATCATGAACTAAGAATTTTCTGTCATTGAAATGAAAGATTTTTATTGGTATAATATTGTTAAAATAAAAAATAGATTCGATCAAAAAGAAATTTGGATTTTCGCAGAGTGGTATAGAAGGAAAACAAGTTATTTATCTTAGTTCTAAAAGTTGCACTAATATCTTGGAGGGGGTGCATTGTTGATTCCTTGTGTTCATTTGGTTATTACAGTTTTCTTCCTGGATATATCACAGCATTCTTATGTTACTTTATGACTACAAATTAAGACAACACAAAACACATGTTTTCTAAGGTGGTTATTTATTATTTTCACTATGATCATAAAGATACAAATTCACTCCTCCTTTTTAATGAAGCAGCAGATAGACTTGTCGAACAAGTACACAGCATCAGATATGTAGTGAGGCATAGTCAGTCGGACAATGAGAGAATGCGGAGACATGCCAAGTGAGGCAGATCCCCCCAGTTAACGGGTAGTGACATGATCCTAACAAGGTTCCATTAACTGTATATAAGTTAATATTCTATCTATTTCTATGTCACCCTGTCCCTAGGTCATGTTGTCACTCAGTTGCAGTCGCCATTGTTACTTTTGAGCCCTGTCATCAACCCTCCAATTCGCAACTGATCTGGCCAAGTCCAACAGGTGAATCTGGAGCAGTTATCCTTGCAGAATTTTCTCCATTGACAGACACCATCGTTTGCTGGATAGCCGAATTACCTGTACACGCGCACGCAAAGTGATGCGAAGAGCTCCATAAGTCTGCGACCATCGTAAGCGTCCAAATTGGTATCAAATTTATCACATCGCAGAGTTTGTTAAATAAGTGAGGTTGGAGAAGTCGCAAAAGGATGCAAATTTTGGACCTTTATGTGACTGTTCATACTTTAATAAATATAATATATGTCTTAGGCTTTCCACTACTTACATTTAAAGCACTGCTGTCTGGATAGGCCTGAATTTCTTTAAGAAGAGAGGTAGATAAGAAAAGCAGAATTCAAGCATACACAACCAATATACTTTAAAATATTTAATTTTATTAAAGCTATAAAACCCGTGTTACTAAAAACCAAACGAGGTTTAACTTGTGTAAATAATGAAATGGTTATGCAAAGATTGTGTAATAATATGAATAACCGAATCATTCAATACATTTATTCAGTCTCTAATCATTAAACCTACAAAGTTTTTTTCTATGATAACTTGCATTTGCAAGATGATACATTGCAAAATGTTACAATATTACTAGTTATAATTATCTATCATGTTGTAACAGCACAATTCAATTATGCATGCAAATATTTGTATAGCACTATAATTTGTATGGTTCACTGAATTACTAGCTGTAAAAAAGGCATGTTACATATACTGTACATACAGTATATATATCATGTGAAAATTATTCCTAAAAGCAATAAATGGAAATAAACTTCATGGCTCTGTGCAACATTTAGAGCAAAGCATTACTGTGTTTGAATGCTAGTTTTATTATGTTCTAATTACATGTTACATTTAAATGACAATATTTTCTCAGCTCTAATTTAATCTAAAACAAAAAGTATGGTTTTGGTGCCTCCTAGTTATTCCAATGCCAGTTTCATGGAAAGGATAGTGTCAGTGACAGTGCACCCTTAGTAGACTGCATTTTATCACAAATTAAAGCCCAGGAAGTTTCCTACAGACTAAGGGGGGAATTCATGATAGTCCGAAGTGAGGTGCGGAGTCTTCGCCTCACTTCGCACTGACTGATATGCGCTTGCTGATGTCCTGCACGTGGACATCAGCGAGCTCTTTAAAGGGATTCCAGTCTCGGTGAGGCAACTCTTTTGGTCTGGCCGAGACTGGAATCCCTTTAAAGAGCTCGCTAATGAGTGCGTGCAGGACATCAGCAAGCGCATATCAGTCAGTGTGAAGTGAGGCAAAGACTCCACATCTTACTTTGGACTATCGTGAATTCCCCCCTAAAACCATCTCCCTAATATTGTATAGTCCTCCCAATGTCATATACTGTAAATAGTGGTATGGGAAAAATATTTCTGCACAGTATCTCACAGCCACTTCAATTTTGCAGGAAAATTATTCTGGGACCTTCTTTCCCATGGTCCCAGTGGCACATAGTTCCCTTACCTATTTGCAAAATATGGTCTTAATAACACTTAGGGTAATTCAGCAAGGTGCGAACTCACCTTGCGATGCTTCGATTTACCTTGCAAAAATGGTTACGCGCTGGCTTCTCTCCTACACGCGCACATCAGCGCACGTGCATGAGTAGACTTGGATACCTTTAAAGCGTGCGCTGATGTGCACATGTTGGAGAGAAGCCAGCGCGTAACCATTTTTGCGAGGTGAATGGAAACATCGCAAGGTGAGTTCGCACCTGGCTGAATTACCCCCTTTAGACATCTGAAGGTGACCTATTGTATCTATAACCAAGATATTAGCAACAGGTAATTTAAGTCTTGTCATTAATTTGCTTTGGGTTCCTATTAACCTGTTGCAGGTTGTGCCATCTCAAGTGTCATTTCTTTGACCATTTTTGTTAGGTTTTAACCACTGCAAATTGGGAACACCCTAATATTTTGGTAATTCTGTCACTCAGTAATTTAGCCATCGTTTAAGTCACTAAGATCCTTATGCTTGCCATTTGCCAGCTTCCAACATATCAACTTCAAGAACTGACCCATTCACTTCCTGCCTAATTTATCACACTTCTTGACAGGTGCCATTGTAAAGAGATAATCAATGTTATTCACTTCACCTGTGAGTGGTTTTAACATTAAGGCTAATCAGTGTATTATCTTCTTGAGTGGAACCAATATGTAGTGGAGACATTCATTTAAAACCAAAATCAATATATTTTCTTTGCCATAAAGGCAAATTACTACTTAGTGGTATTTATTTGTGAATGTTTTTCCTAAGACTGCTGTTCAGCATTCACTTTCCTATTACCACTAGATAAATTAATGCATTCAGGAACAATATAAAATAACCTAATTTGTGTCTATGGCTATGATACTATTCTCTCTGCTTTAGTTCATAAATAACAACAAATGTTAAATTACACTTAAACTGGCTAGTGTCTGTAATTTGTAGTGAATGCCAATTAGAGTCAGTTTGATAACTAGATATTAAGAAGAAAAACAGAAGAATTAAACTCAATATAGTACTTGTTACTAAGCAATGGGTAAGACAGCTTCATATGTCAAGTAAATAAACAATTATTTTTTTTACATAAAAGGATGTTTTACATTGAATTTTCAATATGTTTTACTTGCTTATAAATGTCAAGACAAATCTTCATTTTGATTTTATTCATATTGCTAAAAATGCAAATAATTCTAAACTAAAAACTTGAAATACATTTAAACATTGTAAAATAGTGTAATTAGGAATCTTATACTGCCCGCTAGGTTATTTAAAGGGATATCATTGTCCCAAAACATTCCATAACATTCCATTCCATATTTACAAAATAATCCTGCAGTTTTGTGAGTAAAGTTATGCAAATTTTATACAATTACTATTCAGAAGTACCAAGCTCGCTATACTGCACTGATGACATCCTCACTATACTGCACTGATGACATCCTTGGTCTTTATAAAGCACCATAGCTAGTAGCAGGCTATCAACCTATATATTCAGTTGCACATAGTGACTGAGAGACTGTTACTGCTATAGCACAACGTATTACTGTCTCTCCATAGCTTTTTTAAAAGCTCTGAGGCAGTTTTCCTGTGTTTATCAAGCTTTTATAAGTTTAAAGCACTTTTTTTTTTGCACTTAATGACAGAGAGTCTGTTACTATTATATAGCATAACGTATTACTGTCTCTCCATAGCTTTTTTTTAAAGCTCTGAGGCAGTTTGCCTGTGTTTAGAAAGCCTTTATAAGTTAATTTCACATTTTTTTTTTGTTGTTGTTGCACATAGTACACTGGTTGGTTATTGCTCTGGGTAGCAAATTTTTCTCTGGAACTCCTGCTAACATACAAAATAGTTAGGTAATTGCAAAAAAGAATTCTACTTGCATATAGACAGGTATATTTAATATTTAGATTTTTGAACATGGATCAAGCTACTGGTGTTAAGCGAACAAATAGGAGGAGTGTAGGGCTTGGAACTAGAGGTAGGAGAACTGGGGCTCCTGTCAGTGCTGGGGACAACACGCAAGCCACCACATCATCAGTTGCAGGACAGTCAGGTCTTTCATAGCTCTCTAGGTACCCTGTGCATCTCGCTATTGAACAGCATCGCCAATCTGTTCTTCAGCGGTTAACACAACCTGCATCCAGCAGTTGTACCTCCTCGCCCTCCCAGTCACAAACGCATA